>BLKR01014920.1:0-157259 GCA_011170035.1 Teleogryllus occipitalis | reverse complement strand
TGTGTGTGTGTGTGTGTGTGTGTGTGTGTGTGTGTGTGTGTGTGTGTGTGCGCGCGCGCGTGTGTGTACGTGTGTGCGTGTGCGTGTGCATGTTTTACGGCTGAAGACCGAAATCTCTTCTCCCAATTCTATCATAAACTACACCTACGATCCCTCATCTCACCCCCTTTTAAACTGCAAAAATTCCCCTTATAGAACTATAATCAAGAATCTATTTCCATTCCACATTTGTCTCATCAAATTCGCTGACCTAAGTCGTTCATTGAGGTTTCTCAATAGAATTCCTCAACTGTTTATATTAAGTTAATTTAAGTAATATTGTAAATTAGATTAAGGGTCGTATTTATGAAGCTCTGCTAAGAGAGCTCTTCGGGGTCTGCCATCTGGGGGCTTGCTGGGAGGTCAAGGAGCGACTGCAATTGGCCGGGGGCCGTTCATAAATCGCAAAACCGAACACTGGCAGGCCCCTGGCAGAGGTTTATAAATACGGCCCTAAGCCTACTCTACTTACGTAACTCTACTGTGTAATACTGATATATGTAAACCCAATAAAATCAATAAAATAAATAAACAAAAAAACCTTAAATTTGGCCACACAAGGTTGTTTAATGTAAATCGTGAAGCGCGAAGACAACTCGAAAATTAGTAGCAAGGCGTCAAATGAGAAATATAGTGAAGTCAGGGTAGGTTGTAGCTTGTGAATGGAAAGGGTACCCCCGAATAAGATGGTAAAAAGCTCCCCTAACCCAAATGACGTGTAAGTGGTTACATTATAATTTTAACATAAAAATAATATTTTTGAAAGGTTTCATAGTTCCCGTCCTACCACCCACACCCCTCTACAGTCAAAAACGTATTTTTTTTATTTTAATTTTAATTTTTTCGGCAAGATAACACTGTGTTGAAAACTAAAATAAATGCACAGAACTGTTGCATTTTCAAAGTATATTTAAAGTCAAGATGATTTAAAGGCGGGAAAATAGCTTTATTTTTAAACTGCAGTCCAGCTGTCGAAAAGTCTTAAATAAATTCACTACAATTTGTGTTAAGTTGCCGAAAAAATTAAAATAAAAAAACCGTTTTGGGATGTAGAGGGGTGTGGGTGGGACGGGGGTTGAGAAATCTTTCAAAAATATTATTTTTATGTTTGAATTATAATGTAACCACTCATACGTCATTCGTTTCAGGGGGACTTTTTTTTACCATCTTATCCGGGGGTTCCCTTTACGCCTGACACTGTGTAATTGGAAACTTCGAAACTTGTCGCTCATTAACCTTAAAAACTTCCGTCTGTGCTGTCGAAATTAGAGATGTTCTGCTGCGTACATATCTATTTTCGTCAAGAGTCAGAGAGAGGTATCGTGTCCAGTGAATGATTTTTTCTTGGTTCCCACCGCGTCAACTACTACGATCATTAGTTCCCGTGAGAGTAATGCATTTTATACCACGGGAGGTGGAGAGGTTCCTTACCTCTCGGTAAGTGACATCCGGCGCTGATCTACACGCCGACGGATTTCCATCGCCAGGTATCTCCACCAGTGAGCACTACCCTAGCCTGACTCGCGACTGGTCTCTTCTGACATGTTTGGTAGCGGAGTGCACGAAATACGTGTGGGTATGGGAAGAGGAGGACATTAATATAGTAGCAAAGATCGCACGCAGTTCTCAATCCTTTTATTTATCTAGTCCTCCGACAATCGCTTGGTATTGATGTGAAAAGGCATGGAAAATTAATTATCAATGCATCCGGCCGCTGGAATTATCCTGCAGAGATTCGATTCGATCTAGCTGTGTAGTTAGTATCGAAAATCCGCCACTGTCCGAACTCAAAGCCTAGATCCTTTCGGTCACCTGTTGCTTCGGAGGCAACGGCAATACTGTCACTGAGCCATCACGGTCGTTTCCTCGTCACCGTAACGTACTGCTTCATCTACCCTAGCCACCTCCGAAATGTCAACTTCATCCGGCTAGGGTCCGATGTATGTTTGGAAGATATTTCAATTTCGGACTTACTCCATGACGCTATGACTGGATTTTCATAATTTTATTTTTTTTTGGGTTAGAAAGACAAATAGAAATGAGGGTTATCATTACATTGATTTGATTCCTTCAATTGCAAATTCAGTATTGTGAAGCTGCAGCAAAAAACGACGATTTTTGGTAGAAAAGCTGGTTTTGCGAGTTCCGGATATCGAAAAAGTGGATAATTGTATTATTGTTCTCATAAATAATAAATCACTAGAACTTTATTTTGGAAAAATATCGTACGAATAGTTTGGCACTAGACGGAAGCGGAGATAGACCAACTAACGTTTTGAAAGAAAAAAGAACTTTTAGAGACTCCAAAGATAAGAGTATTTCTCGAAAATCGATTTTCACAGCGTTGGATTATTTTATAATTCCGTATAAACACGTACGTATATGAGAAAGTGGAAACCGATTCAAAACTATTGCATTTTAACACACAGCTTTACATCAGGCGCAAATACGGGTGATGAGAATACCTGCTTTTCCAGCGTTCTAGTCTGATAAAACTTGAGCAATCGACAAGAAAGAATGTGATATTGAACATATTATTTAAATCACAAAAAAATAGTTTCCGCTGCGAAAACATCGATGTTCTATATATGTGTGAGGGAGAGAGAGAATAATATATTAAATAATATGAATTAATAAGGAGATCTTGCATGTACGAATATCAAATGCCCTATTCAAATACCCACTCTAATTTTCACACTTTTTCTAGGTGCTACTCTTACTTTTGAAGTGGATCTTGTTAACATTGGCGACTCCCCTCCACCAGTCAATGTCTTCAAGGAAATTGATGCTGATAAAGATCAAATGCTATCACGAGAAGAGGTAAGTCTAGGAAAGTAATGAACAACTTCTGGTTGATGAAACAAAAATTCTCAGAATAAATTTAGAATATACGTGAATGCTCTGATTAAGAACTCGAGTTATTGTTAGCAATGCAAAGTGGGTAACAATTTATTGGTCATTTTTATTCGTATTTTATTATGTGACCAAATGCCTTTTTCATACGTGACAAACGTTCATAAACTTTTGACTGAACATTTGAATCGTGAAAGAAAGAAAAAAACACAGAAAATAAATCACAAAGGTAATATTATTCTAATAAATTTACTTGGTTATTTTTTTTTACTAAAAATGTACTGCAACGAATTACAAGTCTACGTAATATAATGAATGCATGAATCTTTTATGTGAAATACATAGATCACATTTACGTATTGTTAATACACAAGAAAGGTGACATATCAAAAACCGCAATCCCTACAAAAACGATCTATGACAGGAGGGAAGGAGAGAGAAGACAAGGAGTGTCTCCTTATGCCCTCCCTCTAAGATTACAAAAAACGCTCTGAAAAAATAAAAATAACTTACCAAAGTGCGATTTCTTCGTGTTTCGTACAATTTGGAGGCGCCGGCAAGGAAAGTGAAGAATTTTTCATACCCATTTTGCGAATCGCGATATATCGCGAAACACCCCCCCTTTCGCACACATCACTTACACATATGACTTATTTCTTTTACACTTCCACTCGAAGTTATCATGCAATTTGTTCCGTTTGGCCAACCTCATGGGACACGTACACACAGGACACATGAACACTGTCACTATCAATCCATGGTTTTGAATCCACTCAATCACAATCATACACCCCTTTTGGCACTATGCGTTGGAAAAAACACATTTTTATTCTCTGCTTAGCACAAACACTCGACAACTCACAAAAAATTAGAAGAGCACAAGAAGTCAGGAATATTTGACCGGAAATCACTTTGAAAGCTACCCCGACACACGTAAATAAAACTAAAATTATGGTTATGTAACTTTCGCTTCGACGGACATAATGGCAATGGCGCTTCAACAAGGTAGTATGACGTGAAATACGTAATGAAGAAAGTGACAAATCACGAAGCCTTAAGATTATTTCAGTAGTTTAATACTAATAATTTATTTAGATCGAGCACGCGCGCGCCCATGCCTTGCCGGCGAAACCTCCCACGCCTTGCTTATTGGTACTACCTACGTATTGTTCGCTACCTTTGCCCACCGAAAGATTTCCCTCAAAACCATCAACCCTTCGCCCCTCCAACGAGGATTCCCCCCTCGCCTGAGCGACTCCAAATGCCAGTTTCTTCATTTCTAAACGACTTGCTTAATTTGTGTTCTACACTTAACAAAAAAAAAAAAAAAAAAATGGTTTTACAAAAGTAGAACATTTCATTAAAATAGTTATCAAGACAGTTGATTTTATAGATCAATAACACTTCATATTGGTAGCAAATTGTCTCCATTCAGGATAAAACCATTTTGCAAAATGACAATTTGAGATGTCACTTTTCTTGAGCAACGATGATTATGCATTTAAATAAATTCTCTAATAGAGAAACACTTAATCTTACAAGCTCTAAGAAGTAGATAGATATTTTCTTTGTTGAAAGGGTGTTTGTGTAGTTTACCTAACTTTTTTACTAGATATAACCTACACATGAGTTAACAAAGTTGTAAATGTTTAGATCACAAGTATCTCTTTTCAAAAATGTAAACTCTTGGATTCTTGGTCTGTGAACTTGTTACTTGTCTTGTATTTGATATCTTGTGTTTGGCAATGGTTTTATGATTGTTAAAGTTAAATCTTCTTGCAATGCTTCACCTCTTCAGCCTCTTACAATCATTGACTGTGTCAACCTTTTGTTTCTAATGCACATCCACTCTTTCTTCAGTCACAAGTCGTCGTCTTACAAATGTATGTCACCTACAGTCCAGCGTACCTGGGTTCAGAGATCTTGTTGTGCAAGATGAAGCCATTTTCTATCAATAAGCAACTTCCTTATGGGTCACTCATAGCTTTTTCATATTCCTAACCTTTACTGATCACAAAAAAAACTTCATTTCACCTTTTTGTAGATGATTAATACAGCACATTTCCTTCTACACAAAGCAATCAAGAATTCGTATCTTAATATTTTTTAATCTTGCAACAATTAAAATTCATCAAGAAACTTATCTTTGTGTTCAGGTGAGCGAATACCTCAAGAAGCAGATGGTGGCAGCAGACCAGGAAGGAGGAGAGAGTGAAGAAGTGAAGAGGATGATGGAAGACCATGACAAGCTAGTTGAAGAGATCTTCCAGCATGAGGATAAAGACAAAAATGGCTTCATTTCGCATGATGAGTTCTCTGGGCCTAAGCACGATGAGCTGTAGGTGACTTGACGAAAAAGACTGTGGTTGAATACAGTGAAGTGCAGGTGAAACAATCTTCCAAAAGCAAAAATTACAAAAATAAATCCAATCAAATGAACTGCACTACCAACCGTGACATGCCAACATTAAAGTGGCTATTAACTTTTCTGAGTGCTACTATATCATCATTTTATACAATCTATATAAAAATGAACACTTTTTCTACACATATAACAGATACCTTTATTTAAGAAGAAAACTTGAAGATACATTTTGTACATACTTCTAAGAATTTATTCATTACTTTATGATTAGTTTAAAAAAAAAATTATTTGGCTTATTGCTGAGTTGTCCAATGTTCTATAATATCTTCACATTCCACTTAATTCTGATTGACATCTCCTTTGTCCAAAAAATTGCACAGTAAAAGAGATTATTGGGTTTGTAAATGTTATAAATGTGTGTTGTTGTTGAAGTTGTATGATGTTTAAATAAAAGCTGTATTTTAAGTTTTGAGTGCAAGTGTAATTTTTAAATTCCCATTTCCACAATTGCATTTTTTAAATTGAAAAATGAAAATAAAATTCCTCTTTCCTCAGTTAAATATGAAAAATTAAAATAAAAACGTTCACATTTTCTCTTCCTTTTAATCCTTTTTACTGGTTGTCTCCAACAGAAAACCTATGCTCCAATTTTGTAAATTATTCCATAACATTTTTAAAGCCATATTTACCATTTTTGCGTAAATAATTAGAACCTTTCATAAATTACATTTAAAAGTGGTAAAGTTTGATTTTGTTAAAGTGTATTTTGACATTCAGTTTGCTTTTTATGGAGAACTTGAATGGCAAATTGAATGTTAGTAATGTTTTCTACCTACTTAAATTTCTCAATTAAAATTTTTGCTTTCAAAACAAATTTGAGAGATGAAAGAGAGAGTGCTTCTTTAATAAGAAGATGTGAAAGACAAAAAGTTTAAAAAATGGGGAAAATAGAATCAGAAAAATCAAAAGAATTTTC
The DNA here is from genome assembly GCA_011170035.1 of Teleogryllus occipitalis. Classification (NCBI taxonomy): domain Eukaryota; kingdom Metazoa; phylum Arthropoda; class Insecta; order Orthoptera; family Gryllidae; genus Teleogryllus; species Teleogryllus occipitalis. The sequence goes on along the minus strand of BLKR01014920.1, from coordinate 151,026 downwards.
AGCAAATTATTTCAAATCTCAGTATTCAGAGGATTAGATGTACGCCAGGAATTTCTGAAAGAGATCCATACAAATCATTAATCAATTTTTACACTTAGAAGTCAATAATTATTCAAGAAATGACTAGAAAGTGTAATCATTGATTCAATTTTCTTTCTTAATGAATGTAAATGGTTGTATTGAACTTTTCTCACTTACTTTGAAAGTAGAGAAACAAATGCCAAAAAAATCAGAAAAGGATGAATGAAAATGTGCCTGAAAAAAAATTCATTATGGTTTTCGTTCCCATTAAGTATTGTAAGAATTTTAGCCATGAAAATTTTTACATATGTTATTCAAATACATACTTTAAATCTACATTTTTATGGAATAAGTGAATACTGAAAATGGAAAATTATTAAATTACATGAAATATAGATTCTCTTAAAGGAATGGGCCAAGCCTAGAAGGATTTGTTAAGAAACATACCGTATATCCTGTGAATCAGGCAGAGCAAGTAACAATTTTGTAGAAATTAATATGAAAAGCAGTTAATGTCTGGTAAATATTGTGCATTGAACATCATGGATCAATTAACAGAAACAAGCTTTTTGGAAATAGTATTTTGTCTTAACCATTGTTCATTGCAGTTCTGGTTAGTACTAAACATATCCCTTATATCAAATCCAGTTATGAATCCACCCCTAAATTAATACAGAGGCCTTATAAATTTTAACTTCAGTAATTGGAATTTCTCAATACAGTGGTCTCTCAATTGTACAGATTAATGGGACCAGATCCTGTCTGAACCAAAGGAGATCTGTATCATGAAACATAGAAATAAATACACATGAACATCACCACCAAATTATTTAGTGGATTCGGTAAGTTTTGAGTACAAGTGCCATTTAATTGGGTGGATGATTCATTAGATAAGGTGTGGATTGCCAAGAAGCCCCTTCTGATACACTCTATGTACAAAAAAGAAATAGAAGAGGGGGAACATTTCCCTCAGACCTATGTCCATGCAAAAAGCACATTTGAGCACATGAGGTCATATTGAAGAGAAAGTCATATCAAGATTGAAAGGAATGAAAAATCATTTACAGATCATTCCAACATATTTACTGTAGTAAAGACCTTAAGGACTAAACAATACTAGTATAAGCATTGCAATTTTTTCCCAATTCTATTTTTATTTTGCCACTAGATGCCTACAGGTAACATCCAGATGTCTATATAACTGAGGTTCATAAATCAAGAACCTCCTCTACCTCAGTTTTCATTCATTTTCTTTCCTTTATATTATGTACTTGTTGAAAGATACTATTTAAAACCTCATTACAGATTTCAGAAGATTACAGAGAGATTTGACAGCATGACGTTTATTTTTTCATCTTAAGAGTCAAGATATCAATTCTCCTCAGTGATTCCAAATCTAATCCAATCATTTATTGGTATTTGATATAGGTAATCATTTATGATTATTTTATGAATATTGATATAAACATGATTTATGAATATTGATGCAATCATTTATTGATTTAATGATATATTGATCAAGAATCCAATCATTTATTGACATCAACTGCTGTTAAGTCTGATAATGTCCCTAATTATTTTTTATATTCTTTAATTAACAAAAACAAATTAAAACCTTCCAAACCATGGAAGTAACACCTCAAGTTTGTCAGTTGTTTTCGTACTAAGAGGAAATTTCATGTTCAATTTCTAATGTCATGAAGGCAAAACGAGAAACCAATCATAAAGATCATATTTTCTTCTTCTTTTGGACATGCTTTTGTACAAGTCTTATCAACAGTCATGATATCAGATAGTCCATCACAGTAATAAAAAATATTATACACTTTTTTTATATCAAAGACTGAATTAAAAATGATATATATATAAAAACAACAACAGTTTTGGTGGAGCTTTTATTACCATAAAATCATTATTTTCATTATTAATTACTTCTGGTGGCCTGCAGTGGCAATAATACTGCCAAACCAAACCATACAATTAAAAAAATGCACAATGTTCAAGAACAATAAATAAAATACAATCATATATTACCGCAATTAATTAAATATTTCAAGAAAATTAGTCTTCACAAATACTGCAATAACAGAGTATAGTATATACACAGAACAACAGTTCTTTACATGCTACCAAGAAAATCAAAAAAATTGCTGTGCCATTACAAAACACATGAATAGTAAATATTTAATGGTGAGTAAAATCATCCTTGGAGCTTTGCTGTTGCCTCGTAAGACCTATGTCCTAAGAAGTAAGACACTGAGTATGAGAATTCAGGCAGTATGCATAGAATGAAAATAGGTTAAATAACACAATGAAATATTTGCATTTTTCAGTCAAAATCTAAACTCTTTCATTGTTTTGTTGCCTCTCACATGGCTGGAGAGGTGTCTATTGTTTTCTTTTAATTTCTGCACACATTGGAAATTAGTAATATAGATGTTTTTGAATTTTTCTCAAGTTCCTGGGTATCTGAACATCTGTCACATGGCTGGAGATTCTTTCAGTTTCTGTGCTCATAGGAAATTAGTAATAAAGATCACTGGAAATTGGTGTGCCTATTACGGTAAGTTTTTCATTTCATTTCACTTTAAACATAGGATATTTTTCTTCATGGAAGAAGTTATTCCTCTAAGACTCTTCTTTGGATTTGTCTGATGATCCTTACACACCTTCACTGGAAGAAACCGTGATAAGTTAAAGAGAATTATCACATGTGGAAACCTGACCTCACTTTCCCTCTACATTCTTCTGAAGACAGAAGTTCTGCATGAAGAGAGTATGTAAGTGAACTGTAATGTAAACACTGATCTCTGTAAAAAGATTCAAATGGAATCCAAGACATTGCATGTCTCAGATTTCAAGATGCTTCGTGGCATGTGCCAGGTCCTGAGAGAGTAGAAACCTAAAAGAGGAGAGACCTAAGAGAGCCACAAATTCACAAAAACATAAATCACTTTTTGTAATTATAGCCTGAGGAACATGACTTGAGACCTCTGGCTTCCAAACCAATTCTTAAGGAATTATTTTCAAGTTATACATGGTTGATATCTAGAGATGAAGTTTGTGGCATTGCATTAGTGCCTGTCTAGTTTAGATGCGCCTTTTCAACAAATATTAATATTTAGGAAAGGTAATTGCAATTTGTCATTTTTCCATAACCTTTGCAACAAATTGGGTTTAACAAAAACAGTCTGTGATTACAAACAGTCAGTGTGTGGCATGTCAAAATGTGATGTGCTTGTTCTCCATTTCTCCTTTTCCATTTCTCCATTCTCCATTTCTCCTTAATAAAAACTATTTTGCATTCAAAAAGAACTATGAATTTGACATAAAATTTCTTTTGTCAAAATAACTAAACTCCTCTCTCCTCTTGCAAGTAGCGAAGTGAAGGCTGAAGAAAATGTGCAAGAATAATAGTGAACTTATTCATGTTCTTATGCTATGTTTCTTGCACTCCTAATACAAGTAACCACAATAAAATTGTCATTGTGTTTCTTTTGGGGACACATACTTCCCAACAGTCATACATACTGCAACATGGAAGGAATATAACAACTCACAGGATTGTATTTAATTTTCATTAGATTATGCATGAAACAACACATTAGAAAATAAAACTCAACTATTAGAAAAATATTTCTGGTTGAATTTCCTGAAATATGATGCATGTCCCACCACCTTAATCACTTATTGGGATTTTAAGAAAGTTTTCTTGAGTTGTTTTGTAAAGAACTTTAAACATGTAATGATAAAAAAATGACTTCACACAAAAAAAATTTAAAAATTGTCTTCAAAAGGTTAATAAATAGTTACTTATATAATCATAATCTCCTTATCAAACAAAATTCAAAAAATTTATATGAAAAAATAATTAATTCTCACAAATTATTCTTTTGCATAATACAAATGATAAAGGAAATAAACCCATCATTCAAATATTTTTTGAAAACTGTACTTTACAAGATTTCAAAAGTATTATTTTTAGCACTTAATTAGAAATGAAACTACAGGTTCTACAGAATGGCCCAGACTTTCTTGTAGTAAAGTTTTCTAATTTCCTTGGTGTGGACTGGTACTGTACAATCTTGTCCGTCCTTCTTGCCTGCTTCCATCTATTGCGTCCCAAAAATTTTTTTTTGAAATTTTCGCAGCTTTTAGGTTTCCAACTTGTAGAACTTAATTATATTTTAAGAATATTAAAGAAGGCTGTAAAGTCGTCCTAAATAGCAATTTTCACTGAAAAATTTGAAGCCGTTTTTACGACAATGACAGTTAAACATTACCATAAATGCAAAATGTAAGCTCTTTTTCACAGGAATTTATTGAGGTTTTGAAAAACTTCATTTAAAGTCATTTGAAGCACATCCACTCACAAATGTAATAATACACATAAATTGATAGAAATGTGCATATTAATAGCATGAGAGATATTTCAAAAATATTACATTTGTGTAATTTTTGAAAAAAATATAGAATACATCAAAATGAACTTTATATCATATTAAACAGTGCAATTAGCACTATCCATTGGAAAATTTTGAAGGAAAAATTTGGGGCCATTTTTGAGAAAATGGCTTTTGAGCATTTCTGAAAATGTGGAATTTTGAGCTCATTTTTACAGGAAACTGTTGAGTTTCCGAGAAACTTTATTTGACATTATTTAAAGTGCATGTACTCATAAATCTAGTAAAGTGAAGAAATTGCCTCTAGTGTAAATATTTCCAAAGTGAGAGACAAGTCAAAAAAATTACATTTTTGTAATTTTTGAAAAAACAAAAGAATAGAGCAATATAGTGTTTATGCCACGGTATATAGTTTGTTTGGCACTAACCCTACCAAAAATTTAAAGAAAAAATTGGAGCCGTTTCTGAGAAAATCTTGTTTTTGTAATTTTTTTAAACCGCAAATATTGCTTACACTATTGCACGAGAACTACTAAAATTTCGAAAACAATCCACATGACCTTATTGAAAGAACTGTTTATGGACTACAAATTTCATTCTCAGGAAAAATCTCAGTCTTGAATTTTGTAGTTGTAGGAAGACGCCAAACAAAATCGTAACTTTTGCAATTTTCGAAAATTCAGTTTTAACTGTGAAAATGGTACCTATGCCACCTTTATAAGTGTATTTTAATTTATTATTACAAGAAATTTAAAGAAAAAATTTGGAGTCATTTTTGAGAAAATTTTGAAAATTTCGAGGGAGCTTCATGTAAAATACCCCCAAATTTTAAAGAATGTTTTTCAAAATTTCAAAGCTTCAACTAGAGCCAGATGGACAGGGGTTTCTTCAATTTGGAAAAGATCGTACGTGTGGTTTAGGTGCTAGGTTTGTTCACATACTACAGATAGACAGACTGACAGACAGTTGGACTGATGGACGTTTTGAAAACAACTTTTTTTCAGTATCAGAAGACCCCAAAACATGTATTTCCATAGAAATTTCAAAATAGATTTTCTGCAGCATTACATAACTTTCTCTATACTATGTATATTACTCCCATATATACATATGTATACGAGAAAGTAAAAATTAGAAACTACATAAATTGAATCACCATTACGTTACCTACAAATGAAACTAAGAAAAACCTTTCAAATTTATTGAATGTGTTTTGTCTCAAACTAATTCTTATTTAATTTATAATAATAATAATAATAATAATAATAATAATAATAATAATAATAATAATATATTATTATTATTATTATTATTATTATTATTATTATTATTATTATTATTATTATTATTATTATTATTATTATTATTATTATTATTATTATTATTATTATTATTATTTTAAAATTATTATTTGAAGCAAATAAATACTATTCAAAATAGGTATTTGTCATTTTTATTACAAACCATTACTATTCGCAGAACAAGCAACAGAAGCAAATATTGCACTAAAACCTTGCTATTGAAGCAAATCAGGGATTCCACAAAACATTGCACATTAAAATGGTTCCTTTTATCAAAATGTCTAAGAAATGCTTGGTCTAAGAAACGTTTTAGATGGAAACTTATTCTGAAAAACTATACAAAAAGTTGACTGAAGAAAAACATAGGTCTATCACTACCACTTATTTAGATACTCTAAAACCACTGTCAAATGAAAACATGACCCTGAAATAAGGAAAAATTGAATTAAAACATAAAATTACTCGTAAAGAGAATAACATATTTCTCATTTATTATTTTCTTGCATACACTACATTTCACTTTTAAAAAAGCATACACTTGCAATACTCAAAAAATTCATTTAGGCCCCACAATTTGAATGATGCAGTGCCAATGGCCGACTAGTAGTAATATATTAGATTAATATATATGGTATATATCACATCAAAAATTATGAAGAGTGAATCTTTACAAATTTATACAATGGGATGAAAGCAAATCTATGTACAGTTTTTGCCAATTTTACATCATTCATCACACACATGTTCTATACATACCATTTTACATTTAAAACATGGTTGGAAGGATATTTTTATGAATGGAATCTTAGTTTTATTAATATTTTTTGTTTTCAATAAGAAGAACATTTCTGAGTCTACTGACTTAAAACAGGCAGTAAATTGTAAAAACATTGTATTATCCAATTTCTTTTGACTTAACAAATATTAAAGCAACATTGAAATCTGATTTCACAGGAGAATTATAAAATAAAGTATTATTTATTTGAATGCATACAAAATACTTATTTTCCTTGGGTTAAAGCAAATGAATATTTGTAAATTATCTCATGAATTATGTCCTTCTTTTGATTCTCTGTCAGTGTTCCATATGCAAGTAAAATTTGAAACAACAAAATTTCAAGTAAGATATTTCAGTTTTAAATCAACAATTTGCATTACAATGAGAAAAATAACTAATATATAACATGACATGTTGGTTGTAAAGAATTAATGAAATACTGGAATTTATAGTAAATGTAAAAGGTGTATGGGGCAGAGCAAATTTATAATCTGTAAATATTGGAAAGTTTTATTTGGATGTACCAAATTAATACGAAAGTGAAAAATACTCATCATTTTCTAAAAATATTCACTTGCAATAAAAGTCAAATGTGTTCTAAAGCTTCATCAGTAACAAACACTGCTCAGAGTATAAAAAAGACTAGGAACACACCTGAAACACGTTAAGGGATCTTAAAAAGTGTCATACAAGTAAATGTTGATCCTACATGACACATCTCCCCACCTCAGTTCCAGGGTTGGGATCTCTCATGAGCCCCAAAGTTTATAACAGTATTTTGAACAAAATAATGAACTTATCACACGCAATCACTAATTTACACTGTATCACAGTCACTGAGTGCTGAATGTTTGTAGTTGCCCTTTGTACAACTGCCATATTAGTAACTCTTAATGTAAGCAGCTAGATGTTTCTTATCCTCTTCTGAAAGTCCATTTCTGAGAGTTCTCCTTACTGAAAAAAAATAAGAACAATATTTATAATTTTATGGAATTTTTTTGAAAAGCACCTTAATGATGTTCAAAGAGAGATTTTAAGAATGTATGGCCATTTTGTTCTTTTCATTCAAAATTATTCTTTTCCTCATTTTAAAATATCAAATTTCTTTTTAAAAATATAATATGTAAAAGGTATATAGTTTTTAGAAAATAATTCTGAAGATATAAATACATTTTTATTACTATTATTATTTATTCTTTATCCCTTGCATTGTCTCTATTTACTTCTTTTAATGTAATTTAAAAGTAAAAATAACAATAATCAGAATTTTCATTTTAAAATAACAAGAATTCACCACAAACTAAATATAAGGGGAAAAGGAGGTATTACAATAATGTGTTAATGACAAAGTTACCAGATAATTTATTGTGAACATTCACAACAATTTTTTATTGATATTTCTAAGTTCTTTTAAGTCTCCTTTGTGGCCAAGGGGCTTTTCTTTTAACTGAAAGTATTTTTTTCCCCTTAAATGTGTAGTGAATTCAATTTGAAAAATTACACATTTAAGAATACTAATTTGAAGATATCTAATTGTGTAAAACATGAAAGCTTACAAAAGCAAGTACTTTAATTGTTACTTCTCTATACAAATGCATATTCAAGTGATTAGGCAGAAGAGCAAGCCCTATGGCTCGAACCTTGCCATAAATAAAAACATTATTATTTATTATTATTAATAATGAAATAAAACTAGCATCTATGATGCTGGAACATTGAACTTAAAACATGAAAAAAGACAAAATTCCTATTAATTCCACATACCAATACTTTTTCTTCAATATTTTTTTGATATTTGCCCTCATCTCTCTGCTGTGCTCATTATGAAATCTTTCATATCTTATTCCATTTCACCTAGCACCAAGAGGTGATCTACACTCATGCAAAAGTCAAATAGTGATTTCATGAAACACACATTTGTACAAATGTTTGGTTAATTAAATTTTAAATGTGAGTGTACGTGCAAATCAACACTCGTGCAATAAATAGGTGTTAGTTGAAGAAAAAAGCTTGTCTTGATGGTCAAGAGAACCCAAATACCAAAATAAATATTAAGCAAGTTAAAAACACATTAGGAGAAATTAGGGAATTTAAAATATTTCTTTTGTTAATGAAGTATAAAACAAAGAAATGTCATTTCTTCATGGTTTTTCAATTTATAATGCCTCAGCACCTCAGCACCACCACCACCATCACTTTTCAAAGAGAAAAAATTTACTTTTAGATTTCTCCCTGTAAAAGTGACAACCAAATAGGGACAGAGAGATATAGGAAGACCAAGAACAGCCCACTAGCCTTTCATCGTGCAGTCCATGATGTTGATGATGATGATGATGATGATGAATGATGAGATTTCTCCCTTCCTTGATATTGTCCCTTCTGAGCCCATTTGTCAAAGAAGCATATATCCACATGCAGATGTATGGAAATGATGTGTTGTATAATTTTCAAAAGATGTTTAATGATTATCATTATACTAGCATTTTTAATTATATGTAATATTTTCCCTATGTATAACCAGTTAATATCAGAATTATGTGTAATATGATCTTAGCCTTTAGAATACCAAATAGATTTGTGAAGAAATGACTTGACAAAAGGAAATAAGAAAATGCTTAAATAAAAATTGAATGCTTAAGAAATGTGGGATGACATTCACTTACGGGGAAATTACGCAGCATTTGTACTTTATTTGATGAAATCTGTTCTAACAGTTCTAAATTTTTAAAAGTCACTTTGCTAATCCTACTGTGACTGAGGTGCACAACACAGCTTATAATGGTAATCAATTGAGTCAGTTTAGTGAATATGAGAAGCAAAGAGAGATGTTTACAATGGCATCTCCAATAACAAAGACATGAGCCTTATGATGTACAAGTTAAATTATGCCTTGGACCAGCGCAAAGATATTTTAAGTTAATCGCAAAGGTCAAGGGCAGTGCTCAGTGAATGAGTTCTGAATAAAATGCATAATAAATTATAACTTGGACAGATCCAAAGATATCTTATGTTAATCACAGACGCTGAAGGCACGAATATCCTCATGGAATTGGACAAGCATAGGGAGTCATCTTATCACATTACACATTTGAAGTTAAAAGTACGACAATCCACTTGCCGGTACATGTACATGCTTACAAAATTACTCTAGTGCTGATATGTAATGTTTGCTAAATCAATCCACATTAGATTTTTACAACATTAAATACATGGGGTCAGTGGCATAACTAGAAAAAATGGCACCCAGTAAGCCTTTGCCATCAGATCTCTCCTCTACCAATAACATTAAGGCAATCATGTTTTGTTCATAGTTCAGAAAGGCAGTATCTTTGGATATGAACTACATAACAATTAAAAAATACAAGTAACAATATTTTATTTTATAATAATAGTAAAAAAATGCAAATTTCCTGTTTATTTTCTTTATAACAAAATTTTGGAAAGAGTGCAAAAGAGAATGAAATAAAATTACTTTTTCTATCAACTAATTAAATAAAGTAAATCCACAGTAATTTTGAAAAGGCATAAAAATACACACACTAAATAGACTGTCGGTTCCCTTATCTTTGTAATGCAAAATGATTAATTATTTCATTACAATTTGTGTTTTCTGTTTCTTCTCTTTATGTATTATGAAACTATAAGAAAAATTACATGAAAACACACACACTTTCTACATTAAAAATAATTATGCCAAACTTGAGTTATACTTTCAAAACCTGTATAAGAGCTTATTTAAAGATTAATTTTGAAGATCAAATTTCATTAAGGAAAAAATATCTACCCTGTACTATATTATAGTTGTAGATGTTGAACAAATTCTTTAACTTTTGAATTTATAAAAATACAGAGATTTCAATGAAAATCAGACCTTGCCATTTTTATAAGCATACTTCACTCTATCAAAAAACATAACATTTGGGGCCATTTTTATGAAAATGTTGAAAATGTTTGTATAAAAAGAAAAAGTCCCCCCAAAATTAAAATATCAATTTCAATTTCACAGGACCTTGAGTTCAACCAGATGGTCAGGGAATGTCAATTCTGGAGGAAAGAAACAAAATTCGAGTAAATAGTTTGGGCACTAGAGTAATTCAGAGACAGACAGAGTCGTTTCGCCACATATAAAGTGGCACACAATTGATTAGACACCGTTTCAGAGGAAGTAATTTACTTCAAATAGAAGCAAGAATTATCCTCTTTTTTCAGTATCAGGGACCCACAATACAGTGATTCACAATGACAATACAATACTTGCTCTTTACTGCATAAGTACACAGTAGGTTAGAAAGAGAAAATGATATATATTACATAACAAAGAACATGTTTATAAATAGTAATAAAATTTTAAGAAAGACATTTTTTTATATTTTTAGCAGGCAAAAATGTGACTTCTGAAGTGGTGCCCAGGTCACTGGCTGCCACTGCATGAAGCTGTTACTGTGATGAAGGATGAGCAAAATTGGATTTCATTCCCAGTAAGTAAACAATAAACAAAATGTGTCCAAAAATTTGATAATTTTAGTAAGTACTAACTAGAAATGAAGATTTTGTTAAAGATAAGCAAATGAAACAGAGAGACAAGTGCACATACTATTAAATTGCATCACCACTACACTGATGTTAGTAACAGGTGCAATTGTCATGCACTTGCATTCATAAGACATATGAAGGATAGAACCACAACAAATATTTCCACTTGTAGTAACAAACCCTTGATTTAAAAGAGATGTGTGTTTTAAATCATGCTTCACTAGTTAAAACACTTCTATAAACTTTTCACACTCATGCCCATTCACCACGTACCCAATTCATCATGGAGATGCTCTATTACCCTCGAGTGTGTTATTCTCTCGTGTTCGTGACCGCTTTACTGAAGGGAGAAATGGACAAGCATTAGGCCCATTGAGAAACAAGGGGCCAAGAAACCACCACCTTCAATGGATCAGAGACAAGGGCAGGCTAGCAGGCAGGCCAACAGGTGCTTTTTCTGGAAACAAGGTCAACTCCTACTCCACTGACAAATGGTAGTTAGGGTTATAGGGTTATGATTAGAGATGTCACACGGTTAAAAGTACACTCTGGTTAATTCACCGGAAATAACAGTTAATGAAACAATGGAACCAGGAATAATAAGTAAATGGCCTTTTACAAGAACAAAAGCGAGATGTGATGGGTGACAAAAGAAGGTAGATGGTTAAAAAAAAAACACAGAATGTTTGAAGGATAAGCTCATATAAAAACTGAAATTTACAAAAATTTAACATCATTTATGCTAACTCAATATTGAGTAGAGAAATTAAATTCACAAAGAAAAAGTAAATTAAAATTCCTTATTATTTAGAATTGGACAGACAAAAAGTAAGATCTCTGAAATGAAATTCTATTAAATCTGTTATTAATTAGAGGCTTGTTATGTGAAAAGATGAGCACAGTTTTTTATTTAAGCCATTGAAAACTGATAAAAGCCAGTGTACATGATCATTTCACAAGCCATCCATGTACTAGTAGGAAATGAATTTGCTTAGAATTTGCTAAACAAAATTGCTGAATAAATGAAAGTGGTCATTTCCAAGTTAGGCTATTTCGTTATCCTAATCCAAATTAATAAGTGGATTCATGAAAGTCTCATTGCAATGTTCATTTCTTTACTAGTATTGCTAAAACCCAAGCAGCATCTGTTTAAAGAATGTCATTAACAAGAATAATAAATGCTGAATTAGGATCTGCATGTGGAAATGCATCCAAGCATATCATTGTATTTACTCAAATTTTATATTAGGGTTGTACTTACATGACTTGCGATCAGCATGTCTTGTTCTCTTCCTTTCCCTTGGAGTAGTGCGTGTGGTAGGAGCTTTAGTTGCAGTCTTAACCAAGCTTTCCAGGATTTCATCATCACCATCTGTCAAGTTCCCATTGACAGTTTCACTTGAGATCAAGGGTCCCAAAGATGTACGTCCTTTAAAATTTAAGCAAAATCAATTTTTTAAAAACTGATCAATACACATTTCTTCTTTGTACAGAAATAACCAAAAGGATATTGTTTGAATAAAATGTTTGTAAAAGGTACCTAAATCCTTCCTCTGTCTCCTCCAAGGCAGTGTACCATGAATACTTTCAGCATCTGAGATATCACTTCCTAGGAGCTGTCGCAACTCAGCATCAGCTCTGTCTTCTTTTGTTCTGAATTTTCCAACCTATTTAATCATACAAATGCACATTTGTACCAATATTTCAAATACTATCTGTCGAGTTTAATTATCACAATGACTGGGTTGGTAAAAAAAAATATTAAGACACATTTCACTTATATTAAGAATCAAGTATTGATATTTTGAGAGTTAAAAGACAAAGTTTAAGAACTCAAAAATCTGATTTCCTTTCTGCAGGAAATATAAGAGGCATAAGCATGAGCAGCTTAAAATAAGATGGGGAGACTACATTTCTGAGCCTCACTAGTGTAAGGGAGTACTATGTGCTCCCTTACACTATTTATTCATACATGACATATTTTACTACGAAATGTTTAAAACAAAAGTGAAATTGATTTTATGTCGAGCCTTTTGCAGGTTAGCAGTAGGTTCCTGAGGAGCCTCTTACACAAATAATCAGAACCACCCTGCCCCCCCCCCCTCCCCCTTCTTCTGACCCAAATGATAGCTTCCCTGCCCTCCTCCCCACCCCACCTCTGTGCACACACCTATGAGAGGTAACTATTTGGTTATAAAAATGTTTTGAATTCTTTAGATTCAACAATCTGATATGAATTTATTTTGTTTCTTTACAAACAATTTTCTAAAATGCTTTTACCTCAGTGATCATCTTTCCACGAGTCTTATTTCTCTCTCTATGATTTGCTTTCTTTTCTAATTGCTGAAGTACCCTCTCTCTTGTAGTGCGGTATTCCAATGAAAACTCAGAGACAATCCTACAAAATTCATTAGGTTTCATATCTTGTACTCGATGAAGAGGAATGCCCAGCCACAATAAGAATTTGTGGAATCTGAAAGAACAAATTCATTTGGTTAAAATCAATGTTCAAAATAACAAATGTAGTTTTGTAGGCATCCTTACATTCTTGCCAAAACCTTTAATAAGCATGTCATTGATATTGTAAAATAAATATGTTATAAATACAGCTTACCTGTTCATTACACGTCTGTGAACAATCCCTAGTACTATTATCCTTTCAGCACAGTCAGCAAGAAACTCTGATATTCTAAAAGAAATACAAAACATGAAAAGAGAGTCCCTAACTTGGAAATATCTTATGGTCACGAAATCAAAGTGCTAAGTTCCTTACTTCATTTTCATTGCAGTTCCATCGTGTTTAGCAATTACTTTAAGATGATCCCATGATGCTTTGCATTCCTGTTCCATTTTGAGTATGTTTGCAGCAAGTTCATCAAAATCAACTTTGGATGCTCTAGTGACAGCTCCAATTTCAGAATATAGATCAGAAGAATCTGGAAACTTCTCCATGACCATGTGACAAAGATGATGTAAAAGTGAGTGCTTGTGAACAGTATCTTTCACTTCTGGAACTTTTGCAAGATATTCTATCTGAAATCCTTTAACCTGAAACAGAAAATAAGATTTTAATTCTTCCAGAAAAATTATTTTGGGGTTTCAGGAAAAGAATGCGTCAATATCCACAGCTCTCTGCAAGAAATCCGCATATAATACATGTACATTACTTTACGACACATTGCCAGATGGTATTAAACTATTAAAATCTGTACACCAATTTAAGTTAAAAGTAAAATATTATCTGGTGCATAACTGTTTCTATACAAGTAGAAACTATACTGATCAACAAAAAGAAAATAATATTTATTTTAACAATGATATATAATGAATTAGTTTACATTTGTATTGTATAATTTTACAAAAGACTTAATATGCCTGTAACAAGTAATGTACTTCAAGTTCTGGGTCAATGACCCTCATCTCAATTAGATTTTTGTCCAGTGTTTCTTATCCATTGAGCAAATGCTGAGATGGCACCTTGTTTTGCTTCTGGACATAAAGTGAGCTTCACTATGCACACGTTTTGTCAAGCTCTCCTTTCACTAGTAGTGGTAGGAGTAGAGCTGGGGGTGTGTTACTATTTTGCTAGTTTTAAAACCTTTATTCAACTTTTAACTATGTTGGGAAGAGATTCTAGAGCTCAAGAAAAAGCGTATAGATGGTACTTCTTCCCCATATGTCACACACAGTTTTTACTGTTCTTTGACTAAATATATCAAATCAAATGTAGGAACTAATTTTTACCTCAGCTCCATTGAGAAATATTCCAATTGACAACAGAGTACTCAGAATTCCTCGGAATGTTTTGTTGGCTTTCAATGTTTCCATTCCCTGTTTCAAATCCATCAGGGGCTCAGCAATTTCCTATATTGAATAAAAGATAATTAAAAGAAAAAAATTAACACAAGAATGTACACAATATTTCTTAAAAACAGCAAAGTTACTCAATATAGACTTACTTTCTCACTATTTTCATAATCTAATTTGAAAGCCCATAATTTAAGGCGTGCTGGAAGTTCAGATATGGAAGCTAGAGTAAGCAAGAACTGCTCAGCACTTCCCAAGGGAAGATCAGGATTTGCCATTTGTGCTTCTTGAATTTTGGCACGTTCTTCCTCTGTTGGTAACATTGTCAGCAATTTCTGGAAGATATTAATAGCCTTTTAAATTCTGAAATATGTTCACCATTTTCATTGAGAAGCTAACAAATTTTACCTCTATGCCTTCTCTATTCATAATGGTTGCATCCATCTTCAGTATTGCTGTTTTAATTGAACGAGGTGGAGGAAGTTTGGTCATTCCTATGTTAATGGCATTGGAGCGCTTGTGGTCCAGGACTATTATTTCCTTGTTTTTATTCATCTCTTGTTGTTTCTATGATCATAATAAATTACATTTATTTTATGATATAAAAATTCCCCAGAGAATACTACAAATTCACAATATAAAATCAATGTTTAACATAAGAACTTTTTTTCAGATTTCAGGCAATTAAAAATAATATGCATAACAGACACAAATGCAAAGTTTGAATGCTTTATGCAAAATAATAACACAATACTCATTATATAAAATTATGCATCTGATAAGCATGACCCAAAATAATTTTATAACTGTGCTAGAATAAAGTCAATGCACAAAAAAAGAGATACAATGAACTTCAAATAAAAGTAAATAAGAATAAACAATTAAATAAAAATGAAGAAAAATAAGACCCTATTTCTAACATAAGAATATTTGATAAATTGTGAACTAGTAGCCTAATGTTTATTTTCTCTTGTAGATAAATGATTGATATAACATCACAAAGGCAATCACAATAAAAGGTATTTAACACAGCACAAAACGTCACAACAAAGGATGGGGCAGAAGCATCTCACCAAATCTATCCAATAAGATGAACCATTGCTCAAAAATTCAAATAAAATACTAAATGTATATGTTAAAGTTCTCTTGTGCTTCATTGTTAGATAATAGGTTCATTTGTATGCTATCCTATTGACAGGTCTTGCAACTCGTGTGAAGACAAAACAAAATTATATACATCAATTTCTTTTACATACTATTTCCTAGCCATTAAAATGGTTCATCTAATTGAAACATTATGCCCAGGTACACTTCAGCAACCTTCTAACCTCATTATGCAATTTACCCCAAAAAATCTTACAAGAAAATTCATCATAAATTTCAAACCATCTTCCCTCCTGCACTGTATTGCCTTCATTTGGTAGATGAAAGAACAGCCAATACCCCAAACTAATAACCGCAGCCAACCCACCAGAAAAGCGCAATTCATACTAAAAATGGCCCTTTGCTATAACGTACTCACCTCCTAATGGGGCAGCATGCCATAGTTGTGATGACCATTCAAAATTGGGGAAGAAACATAAAAGATTAATAAAAAGCATCAGAGTAAGTACCATAAGCCTGTCAAAATGTACAATAAATACGACAAAGTGATTAGAGAGCAAGTCATACGACACCAAGACCCTTGAGCAAAGCAGGTAACAGTGACATATTAAATACCAGCAAGCACAGAAATTGAACATTTAGACATGTATGCAGAATTTCAAGAAAAAGCTGAGAATTGTGATGATATTAGCTTGTTGGTATCGTATATGGCACATAAGTTAATGTAAAACACTGATTAATATTGAAGTTTTTAGATTTTCTTCTATAAAAAATATTTTAAAAATCTTAAATAATTCTCAAAATCAGAAACTACTTCAGTTGATGGAAAATTGAATACTGTCAAAAAGTACTTAAGCTTCTACAATGTTCTGTATCATAAAAAATAACAAAATCTTTAAAAATACTTATTCTAAAGACAAAAAATTGAAAATGCAAAAATTTTCTAAATGAAACATTGACAAGGGATATGTAAGCAAGTTCATGCACTACAGTGCTGAAACAAAGCAATAAAATAACTACATGAGAGCCAATCAACTATGATGCATATATAGAAAAATAACTCATGCTGATAAAATAGTACTATAAACTACAGCAGAAAACTACGTTTCACAATCAGTTCAACTAAATACAAAAAACATATCAATGTAATCATAACTAATTCATGAAGTTCATATAAACCAAAAAAAATCATTGCCAATCAAAAATATGACTTAGACCTATTGGAAGTATTAATGTTATAAAACTACCCAAAACAACTACTTTGTTAAAAGCAAAATTACGATGGTAAAAAAATTACTGGGAAACAAAATCATTGTAAGGCACTACTGCATCATGCGTCCAGCAAAAGGGCCATCATGCCATGTTAGGGCGTTTGCATGATGGTTTTAAATAATTCTGATGTTTACCACATAATAATTTCATCTTAATGGAAGATCATAGGGATGATGTGGCAGACATTTGTGTCCTCTTTCTGCCATCACATGCATGTGGTTTCAAGCACAAATACATGAAGCTAACATGACAGCAAGAGAAGGTGCACATAAAAACAAATTCTAGCATTTATTATCACATACCTTTGTTATCAAGTCTTTTGCTCTGGATTCAAAGAGATGTTCCAATTTTTGTGTATCCACATTTACAGGATTCAATTCATCCCATATCATGCCAGACTTTTGAAGTTTGGCAAGTATGATAGGATCATCACGAACTTCTTTCCAAAACAATTTGACAGTTTTTTTGGTTTTCTTTGTAGGGGATGGAGGTGTTTTGTTGGATTCAGAGGAAGTTGTGTTTCCTGTTCCAATTCTATTATTTCGTAAATTCACACCAAACAATGGAGGTGGTGGTGCATTTGAATTTCCAAATCTGCTGACTGGAGGCGGTGGAGGAGGAGCTCCATTGCCCATTCGTGGCATTCCTGGAGCCATAGGAACTGGGGGTGGAGGCGGAGGAACTCCATTGGAAATATGAGTTGGCGAAAGAACATCAACCTCGTCTTCACTTTTCAAATCAGTGAAGTCCAAATCACACAAGGAAAGAGGTCGCTTCAGGGAGCTGAGGAGTTCTTCCCAATGTAATTCTGTTTCCGATTTTTTCTGCTCCATCATTTTTGGCACATTTTCACCAGTAGGACTTTTCGTTACATCGGCCTTTGATTTAGATTTCGCTAGGCCTTCCTTCGCTTTTGAAATTAAACCAGTCATATCACCTATCCTGTTGATTTTATTTCCCTCCTCAACAGGACTGTGAAGTATGTTCTGATTTGAAAGTTTTTGTGTGAGATCTTTAACTGTGTTCTCACGTTTCAATTGTAAAAGCATCTTTCTCTCAGAGCTTTCATCTGTTCCATTTTCGTTCGTAGTCTTCATATCTTCAGCTTCGACATTCTCCATTCCATCTGCATTTTTGCCATACATCATAGATAACACCCAAGGTTTCTTTAATATACCATCACCTACTTTGCCTTCACTTTCTGCTGAATTAACTGCATTGAGGAGTGGTGTCATATCTTTTCGACTAGGCACTCTGTTCTGATACTTGTTGGAACCTTCTATAGACCCATTACTAATTCGCTGTGATGTCTTCTGATTTTCTGTAGAGCAAAAAAGAATTAAATTAGTCTTATCATTCATAAGTAATCAATATACTCTGATGAATGGAGGAAAAAGAATCTCAATAACAGAGAATATGTAAAAACTGAGACATTAAAAAAAGTCAATATGTAAATGACAAAAATGTGAAAAAAGTGAAAAAAACAAAAATGCAAAAAAATGAACATATTTCACTTCAAAAATGTTGATTACTTCTCTACGTACCATCCTCAATACTATCCTCTGTATTACCAAGAGAAGCTTTAAGTGTAGCAGCTGTTTCCTGCTGTTCACGAATAAAACTGCGTTGCCTTTCAGCCCTCTCTCGACGTCTCCTCAAAGCGGGAGTCACACCTACATCTGTTGCAAGCGAGTGATGCATAGCATTGTGTTAGCAGGCAGGTTACATTCACCTCACACAAGCTCACGGGCTCAAAGTTTAAATTGCTTATGAGAAGGAACATCGGTTCTCATAAAGAGGAGAAAGTTAGGAGGGCAGGATAGTATGAATTTAGGTACATTTGGGTATGATTCATTGTGACCAAGGGTATGATTCATTGTGACAAAATGTTACCAAATCAGCATAAATGCAATGAATACTTTCATGTACATTAATTGTAAATGCAAACAATTAAGCAAAATACGATTATGCAGTATAATTAAAATTCACTAGCATCATTAAAATTTATTAAAAAACCATGCATTATTTCAAAGTTTAAAATTTATTCATACTCAAAATATATTACAATGAGATGGTATTTAGGTAAGGGACAAAATCAATTGCAAATCACAAGGCACAATTAAAACTTCACAAGGAAAAGACATAAGACAAACACAGGCAAAGGTGCGATTAAGAAAAGGTCTTGTAAGGTTGCTTCTTGCTATTTTAGCGAATTTATAAAACAAATTGAAAACATCAAACAGTAATGAAGTTTTTATTTGTAAGAAATATGGAAGCATAAGGTTGCAATAAAAATGCTACTATTAAAAGATTTGTTATGTCCACTTTGTCTGAGTATATTTAATAAGTTTGTAATGCAAGTTAAATTCAGGCAAAAGAGAGAATGCACAAAATATTACTTAGAATATACCATTTTTAGTTTTGGATTTGTAAATTTATGTTTAGCTATTATTTAGAGAGCTGATAGTGACCATGGAATTACATAAAATTTTGCAAACAGAAGAATATGCCATTTCTATTACAAAAAAGTTAGTTTCTGAAAAGTAGATCAACATCTGCAACAAATTTTTAAAAAAAAAATTGAAGTACTCTGAATGTATACCCTATTGAAATTTGATTCAGAATTTGTTGATATAAATATGTAGAAAAGACATTAATACTTACACTGTTTATTCATTTTCAACTTGGCATAATTCCAATTTTGATGTGAGATATGCAAAAAGGAAATATTTATTTGAAAACCTTAAGGCAGTGACTCACTTGCTTGTAAAAAGAATTCCAAAGTGTTTTTGATGGAAAAGTTCAATAGACATTTTCAGAATTTCTGTAGGTTTTTAAGCAGAAAATTATATTAATTCACATAAAACAAGTTTTTCAATTCTAGGGTCCACTCATAAATTTTCCAATACCAAATGTTTGATAGTAGACCACAAAATTCCAAAACGCAAAACAACATACCCAAAAAGCAATACCAGAACCAGTGTAAATGTAATTTCCTTCCAGTTTGTTTGTGCATTCACCCTTCTGTTATAACTTTGTACTCATGAAAACCAAACAGACAGGTTTTTTATTCTTATTTTTTCTCAATATAATTCTGACATTTTCATAAAAGAGGTACGAGAAACAGGCTTTCACGAATCTTTGGATAATGGTAAATCGAAATCGCCCACACGCATGTTTTTGTCATCCTGTCACGATCGTTTACAGAGAGACTCTTTTGAAAGTTAAGCGCACGATCGCTTAGTGAGTCACTCAGGTTGATGGCATCGTAACCGGATGATTCTGTATGACGGCATCATCCGTGCGGTCGATATACTCCATATAGCACCAATCAGGGAGACGCCAGAATGGTCAACGATTTAGCTTCATCACTGGAGGCCTTCACCACAAGGGAATATTGAAGGCAGCTCACCGCGTAGAAATGACGTTTCGGCGACTTTTGCACCAAGGGCGGGATATCCTCAAGGAACCTTCAAGGCAGAATGCTGAAGATATCGCGACTTTGGTAGAAACGGGAACGTTTCAGCCAACGATCCGGCTACATTGTCAGGGCAGAATCACACCAGAATGTCGAAAACGCTCCTGATAATAATTGTTGGCTATTGACGCGGCCTCTCCATTGCAGGAGTAAGCGGTCACGTGTGGCTTCGGACTACCCAAGGACCCCAAATTTCGCATCATGAACACTGAAATTTTATTGAAGATTTTTCTGACAAATCCCTTATCTAATGCATCCAAAGAAATATCATTTTTCTATTTTAAAAATTGTAAAAAAAGAATAAAAGGAATTCAATGAACGAAGAAACACTAAATAACTTGGTCATTTTGTATAAAGAACCAGACATTTAAAACAGCAAACAAAATAATTGATGATCTTGTAAGAAATAAAGCAAGACCGAAATATATGTAAAAATATTTTGAAATTAATTGAATGTGTAACAGCATGGATTGTTCTTACTTTTCTTTTTTGTTAATAAGATGAGAATATTCTTGTAACCTTTATTTCCAACTTAAATTTGAGGGCCTCAACATTTTACCGCTTGGGGCAGGGGTGTCCAGCCTGCAAAGACTCAAGGACTATCACTACCCTGTATTGTTGATATCGGCAGTTTGGTCGGTTGCTCTGAAACGCGGGGGGGGGGGGGACCATGAGTGATTTCAGGCCGTACCAAATATATCGCAATGAAACACACAAATGAATGATTTTCAATTTCTGAATTTACTACGGAAAAATTCATTTAAATCTGAACTTGAACGACTTTTACATTAAAGAGGTGTTGACTCCAACAGAGCGCACGCGCCAGGCGCACAATGCTCTCGTCCGACGTGGATGCAAGGGACATTCACATTTGCATAATAACCTTTCGCAGGCCACAATAAATGGCAGCGCGTGCCACCAGTTGGACATCCCTGGCTCGGGGCATCCTCTGAACTATACTTGGGTTTTTCTAACGAGGCGGCAGAGGGTAGTATCTCCAAGATGGAATTCAGCACGATTTTTGAGTCATTCTCAATCCTGCCGCTAGAGTCGCTTGATCTGCAGCACCGCTTGATGCGGTCGCGTTCATGAGACATGTTGAGGCAGGACTGAGAATGACTCCAAAAGTCGTGCCGAATTCCATCTTGGAGATACTACCCTCAGCCGCCACGTTAGAAAAACCCAAGTACAGAGCCGCGAAGACAGCAATGGCAGCAAAGACATGCGTGTGGGCCCATAAAGACCCCTGGCACGGAAGCCCCCCGACCTTTTCTTAACGAGACTCGAGGAGCGTGTGCGGGGCAGGTGTGGTGAGGGGTGGGGTGGGGTGGGGGGTGCGTGCTTACCTTTGCCCTCGCGGGGCGCGCCGCCATTGACGTGCACGTCGCCGGGGCCCGGGGACGAGCGCGAGCTGGAGGAGCCCGTCTCCTCGCCGTCGTCGGCGGCGGGGGCGGGGACGGGGGCGGCGCCGGCGGGGGCCGCGGCGGCGGGGCGCCCGGCCGAGGGAGCCCCCGGCGCCAGCGGCGACGTGCCCGTTGAGTGGCGCCGCGACTTGCGCCGCTCCGACATCGAGTCGTTCAGCGACTTGCGGTTCCTCAGCGTCTTCCTGCCGGCACGGACAAGGAGACATTCAGTAAACCCTCGTTAGCAAGAACGCACTTAACACGAATTTCGCCGTCACACGAACAAATCTTCGGTCCCGGCAAGGGATTACATTAATACGGACGTTTATAATTCTCGGATAACACGAATTTTTATTACACGAAATCCGATTTTTTGGTCCCTTCGAATTCGGTTATTCAGGGTTTACTGTAGTACCATGGATGAATAGATCAAGAAATAGTACCATGGTGTTGTTCTCTGATAGTACCACGAATTTTCGTTTAGTTCTTGAGTCTCAACAACGCTGCATTTTTTTCTGATTTAGAGTCAATTGGTGATTTTGAAAATTCTCTAGAGCTTTTTTATTGTCTACAAAATGTTTCCGTAGTTGAATCTCAGTATTATGTATGCGAAAGATTTCTTAGACTTCATGTTCTGTATATTACTCCATGTTCTGTATCTAGGAACTCTATGAATATAGTTAGCAGCACACACTGCTGTCATAGTTTGGAACAAATTCGATATGGGCAAGTGATCGTTTAGCATACGATATAAGTCTCCTGCTATAGAGTTGGCGCAAAGGCATACATGATATACGCTAAGGCACTTCACGCTATGT
The DNA here is from genome assembly GCA_011170035.1 of Teleogryllus occipitalis. Lineage (NCBI taxonomy): Eukaryota > Metazoa > Arthropoda > Insecta > Orthoptera > Gryllidae > Teleogryllus > Teleogryllus occipitalis. Next base: position 128,108 of record BLKR01014920.1, on the reverse strand, counting down.
AGAAGCTTTGTATTGAAGATCGAGATGCAAAAATAATGACAGAATTAACTTACACGATGAAAAACTTTTGGAAAATGCAACAATATGCAAAACGATGGAAAAATGCAAAAATACACGACGGAAAATTTTGTTCCTGTTATCACAGAACTCAGAAGTTATCGTGGTACTCAAAATAATCTTTCACAATTCCAAACGGTTCCTTACAAATTAGCAACCAGTCAAAATAATGTAATTTTCTTTCTGATCTTTCGGTTGGATGTGCTTCAACAAATGCCTGGGACTTTACCACGACAAACTGTTGTAAAGAAATTATCTCTGTGAGAAGGATATGAATAAATAATAAACAGTTTCCATTATGCTTATAAGAAAGCATGCAAGAGTTTATTTTCCTGTGGTAAATGCATTTGTTTTGAAAAATCTTGAGTAGTTGGGAAAAAATCGTAAATATTTCATGGTACGTCCATAATATGTACAAAAATTGTTATCGAGAAACATCTGTCATAATATATGAAATTTGGAGTAAGTATAAAATAGCAGAGGCGAGTTTGCGGAAGGTAAAGGAGAATTAAGAACATTCGAAATAGAGAATTCGAGTTATTCAGATTCCATTACACTAATTCTTAAGTCACTAGTGTTCTTTGCAAACTCTTATTCGCGCAAGTGCAATTATGGAACACCGTAGGTCGAATGTACTGCAGTATCTACATTTAGAATGAAACGCAGGACCCGTTTGGGCGCGCGCGCTCACCTGATGTTCTCGTCCAGCTGCTTGAGGGGCGAGCCTCTGTCCTCGCCGTCCTCGTGGTGCAGCACGGCCTCGTAGATCTGCAGCTGGCGCAGGAGGTCCAGGTCCGTGCCTTGCTTCGACATGTACCTGCGCACGCCACAGCGCTCCGCCTCAGCGTGGGCCGCGTCGGGGGCGGCGTTCGCCCAACGCCCGCGGGCGACGCCCAAGGGCGCAGGGCGGCGCGCGAGCGGCGCGAGTGGCACGGGCGGCACGATTTGCCGCATCTTCCCTCCGGAGCCCCTGAGCCTCGACTAGCGCGAAGGACAGCGACGGACTAGGGGGTGTGGATCCACGCGCGTAGTTGGCCCGCCAGACCCACCCCGCTCCTCCTCCTACGTGCACAGTGACGTACGCCCACCGCCCGTGATGTCACTCCGCGTCCCGCTGCGTTTGCTGAGAACTTTCCCCGCAGGGGGGTCGGGGGAAGGGGTAAAGGGGTAAACCATTCCGATATTTCCAGTTTCACTGGTACGCAGCGAAAGTGTAGTATCCTACGTAAAATGAAGGATATTTATATTTGCAGAAGAGAAATAAAAATGGAGGTAGGAAATGCATTCTGTACATTTGGTTTAGTACTTCTGCCTTAGTTCTAAACGGAATATGACAACTCTTAAACAAATTAGTTAACGTATGGGAAGGGCATGAACCACTTATTTTAATTTTTAAATGTCAAAATATAATATAATTTATAATATCAGTGTGAATTCACAACTTATTTTAAGACGTAAATTAACATAGTTTTGAACTCGTGGCTCCTTTTTTAACAATAAAAGAAAAATTCTGTTAGTTTGCCACGAAGTATTGGGGTTCAAAAATAACTGAAGTTCGTTGGAATATAGTACATTTTTCCTTGAAGTCGTGACGCATTTGATCTTATTTCATCTGTATTTTCATTTGAACTGCAATGATGGAGCAAACGGAGGGTGAAAACTGAATGGATTTGCGATTTTCTTAAGGAAATATGAATGCAAATTTTGAATGACTCGAGAACTCTTCGTCATCAATATTTCCACGGACCTTTTCAGATGTAGGCTATGTCGTCACCAAAGGTTCAAATGCGTCATTAGTGGTATCCTCAAACGGATGAGTGATGTTCACATTTGTTAAAGGATCCCATCGATATTTATCGTCTTGAGAACAAACAAGAGATACTGTGTCGTATCAGAAAGTTATATTTTGTGAAATCGTGCACGGCGTAATCCAAAGGGAATACATACACTCCGAATACCCTGAATTTCACATGAGTATTAGTCAAAGTGACACGCTATGAATTTCCAATGACTAATTCTGAGTTCTATTTTCGGGAATGAATTGTCTGGAAGTAAAGTAATAAGGGCAATACGCTTTACGGAAAATCATTCAAATCTGAACATTTCTTTATACATATTCACAGACCAGGAAACAATTCAGCAATGTTTTAACATCCTAATAAATTCACATATTGTTAATTAAATATTTTTTTAAATGCTTACATTAATAAGAGACAATTCAATTTTGATGATTTCGAATCCGACTACCTTACTATATGACTACTTACAACAGTATCGAACAAAGAGTAGCGAAGCGTGAACTAAGATATAAAGCGAGGTGAGATTAGGTTAGGTGATATCAAGTAAATATAAATTTACGATTGACACATTCACGAATTAGTGAGATTCGGGCATGTAGTGTGGTGTGGATTGGTACCTCTGCACGGCGCCCTCCATGCCCTGCTCCTCGAGTGCGTCCACTTGGTCGTAGTAGGTGTCCTGGTCGGGCACGCCGTTCAGGGTCTTGTTGATGAGCGTCGTGGCGTAGATCAGCAGTTCGGTGTCGGCCGCGTCGTAGTCCTTCAGCAGCTTCATGATGTTGTTCCACGCTGGCACCCCTGCATCAGGCATTGCGAAACGCGTTAAAAATAAAAGTTGAACTTCTGACTAACTTCGCGAAATTAGTTTGGTGGTACTTTTTTAAAAGAATGTACTAATTCGATATGTATGTATTAACAAAATGATTGGAGATACAGGTGACACAATGAACTCGTGGAAAATTCTCTGCAGCAAAAAAAGTAAATATCGTTCCATGAGGCATGAAACGAGGAAAATATTAAAAAGATGTTAAGAGGTAAAAGGGGGGAAGAAGAAGAAGCAAAAGGATTTTGAGAATCAAGGAATTCATATTATCAAATAATTCGAGGTAAAGGAATTACAGATACCAAAGGATTCGAGATACATATAAAATAATTAGAGATATAAAGTAATTCGAGATAGATATAAAGTAATTCGAGATAGATATAAAATAATTCGAGATAGATGTAAAATAATTCGAGATAGATTTAAAATAATTGAAGATGGATGTAAAATAATTTGAGATAGATTTAAAATAATTCGAGATAGACATAAAATAATTCGGTATATCTGTATTTGATTTATCGAAGACCTGTAATGAAGCGAAGCGAGCCATGTCCACATACCGTGCAGCTTGTCCACGGCCTGGATGGCCTTGATGAGCAGCAGGCAGTTGGTCTCCACGTACTCCACAAACACCAGCAGCAGCTTGAGCGCCGTCTTCACCACGAGCCGGTACTTGCTGGCGATGAGCGTGTACAGCCACTGCACCGTTTGGTTGTGCTCCATCACGCCGTTCATGCCGTCCACGTACAGCATCACCTGCCCCAGCGCTGCGGACAGGCCAGAGCACGCGCTCGCACACGCCCGCACGCGCTCGCACGCGCTCGCACGCACGTGCGCAGACGGGGCAAGACGCGCGAGACGCAACGGGTTTACGCGCGCATCGCTCGCAGCGTGTGCGAGTTACAACACGCCGAGGCGGCCCCAGGACGTTTGAAAGGCTTCGAGAGATTTTTGACAAACAATTCAAGCAACACAATAAGCCGACTAGAAGAATAGCGATGTTTAAAAATATTATTCTTTTTAAATCGCAACGATTTTTTAAAAAAAAAATGTTAAGTTTTTAAACACGCAATCGCAATCGATTTGGTGCTTTATTAAATATTGTACGCGCGAAATGCAAAAAATATGTTTGAGAATTAAAAAGAGAATTCATTTATTTTGTGCAAAAGAGTCACGCAGCGAAAGCACTATTTTCGGAGTTCACTGGTGACGTTTTGATAGCACGTATATGGAGGTAATTTAGTAGTGGCAAAATTCTGCCATGAAAGCTAAGGAACTGATAACCTGAGCTCGTATCACACAGCTGATGTAAGATTAGTGACAACCTATCAATATTTGTACTTCTATTAAAAGATTTTTAACTATTGGTTCACTTACGTCATAACTTAAATTGTCATAGTTGTTATTTTTATAAAGCTTAGATATTAAACATTTTGTGGTCGTTTCTTTAATGCAAATGAAAGGAGCGAAGTAATACAGATTTGTTGAGCTAACGGTGCTTAGCACATTAAATTCTGCTCTGATGACCCGGATGGATATCAATTGACTTCTCACAGAGACTTTGAAAAATAGTTTAAAAATATATCTCTTCAAGGTTGCAAACATTTATGAATCAAACATCTTATTTGAAATTGAAAAAAATCATTTTGCTATGTTATTAAATACTCAATCTGTTTTCTATCAATCTGTTCTTCGCCACCTTCAAATTCAGTATGTTTTTTCTTCATTGAAGGTCAGCATTAAACATTAAGATCACTAAGGAAATTTAAATTGTACCGAAAACAAGGCCGCGTCATTCGACAGTATTTATTAATTTGATATTCATAATTTATGATTGTTTGTAAGCATTTAAGCTAAAATAGTTATCGATAAGACAGGTTCTAATCACATCAAGGGGCATGACCTCAGAGATTGTATGATAATTTACTGGTCCTGGAGGTGCAGCGTACTGCTTACATGTGATCTAAATTTGTAGTTTTTGTTTTTTTCAAATTAACATGAATATATTTGAAGATTGGGAAAAATATCTTACTTATCAAATATCCCGTCGGTACTAAAAGGTATTACCATCTTTTTTCTTTGACAAAAAATTTAAAAAATCTTTTTGCAATCAGGGCCTTCAGAGATGTTAGTGGAGGGAAAAATCAATGCATCAACATCGTTTAGTTATTAAAAAGAAACATCGGGTGCATCATTAAAGTATTACATTCGCTCACTCTGTAGCATGTTTTTTTACAGCCGTTTGTCCACTGAAATTTACGCAAGATGGACTTATAAAAGCGGCAAACTCACCTCTCAAGATGTAGTTTTGGTAGTTCTGGTCGGCCTCCGACCCCACCTTAATGAGGCAGGCCAGCCCGTCATTTTGGACGAACTCGTGCACCAGATCCTTATCTTCCTGCAACAAGACCGGTCGCGGGCGCCTTAGCGACAGAAGATCGCCCGCCACAGCGCGCCGCTCCGCTTCTCCCCGCTCCACCCCGCCCCATTATTGCCCTGAGCTCCGCGCCTCCCCGCTCCGCGTCTCCCCGCTTCGCGCCTCCCCGCTCCGCGCCTCCCCGCTCCGCGCCTCCCCGCTCCGCGCCTCCCCGCTCCGCGCCTCCCCGCTCCGCGCCTCCCCGCTCCGCGCCTCCCCGCTCCGCGCCTGCCCGCTCCGCGCCTGCCCGCTCCGCGCCTCCCAGCTCCGCGCCTCCCCGCTCCGCGTCTCCCCGCTTCGCGTCTCCCCGCTTCGCGTCTCCCCGCTTCGCGTCTCCCCGCTCCGCACCTCCCCGCCACCACCTCCTCGCTCCCTCCTCCCGCCCCCGTCTCCCCGTCACCACCTCCCGCCCCCGTCTCCCCGCCCCCACCTCCCCGCCCCGTCTTCTCGTCCCCGTCTCATCCTACGTGTTCCAATGCCGGTTCTCCCCGCTCCGCTTAGATTCGCGCTCCGACCCGCGCTTCAAAAGGCGCACTACGGCCAATAACGTGTCACTTTTATGAGGCAGAAACTCTGCTCTCATAATGAACGACGCCGCGGCGGCTGTGCTGGCGATCTGGCGACGTATCAGGTATAATTTACCAGAGCTCGCCGCACGAGTTCTTTTGCCCAAAATAACCCATTATTATGTCTCGCGAAATTACACCACTACCTGATGTAATGTTTTCAAAGGAGGTACATGTACGTGCATGTATGACTCGCTTTAATCGGCTGGATTGTTGTGGTTTTAGGATTGCGATGTCGCTACCTCGACCTCTGTTGTAGAATTGCGTTGCTACATTGCTCAATGTTTCGAAGTATTTTGTCACAAAATTGGCATCGCCCAATAATTACGATATTCCTAATTGATTAATATCCAAGGCAAAAGGAAGAATCAGTGAAATTCAAAAGAGAGGACCAGAAAGAAAGTTGAAGAAAAATTTGATAAAACGAATAGTACACACAGTAAAATCTACTGTAACAGCCCAACAATTTAGAAGGGAAAATTATAACGTCGTAAGCTTCCTTTAAATGAAGCGAGGAGTGAAAGAACTGACACGTTATTCCATGGTTCTATATTTCACCGATCGCAAAGAACAGCCCCTTCCCTAGCAGCACGATTCTGAAGCCTCGCTCACGGCCGGCAGATCCAGCCGCGTTTGGAAGAAAAACCGTTCCCTGGAATACTTCTCCGCTCTCCAGCCGGCGGAGGCCCCCTGGGGCATTGTCGAGTAAGTAAGCCATTAATATTCAATCCATTAAGGCCAGAAAATAGAAGAAAGAAATCGTGACGGGGAAGTATAACACAAAGATCTGCGCTCCGCCATTAGCGGCATCGAAGCGAGGCTGCTATCCCGGAGAAAAGAGAAGAAAAGTTCATATTGTGAGAACGTCTAGGGCCCGGCAGAGTTCGTCGATTTATTAATTTTGCCGCCCCTCGTCAGCCCGGTTGGTTGGCCGTCCGCAACGGGAGATGATTGGCCGCCGTTTACCAAAACCCACCGAACGGAGAATGGAGGAGCCCTGCCTCTCGCAAGGGAACCTGGCTTGGTTGGGATCGAAGACTGATGACGAGAGCTAACATTTTAGAGAAAATATTCGGAAACCGCTCTCTCGCAGTGGAGATGAGTCCAACGGGAGAACATTTGACTTCCGAACCAATAAGACGAAGTCTTTTTACGAAACTCTTCGCGAAAACCGGCAATAAAATTAAACAAATCAGCAGCTCAACGAAGAATGTCAGATCTCAATAATACGAGTATTAAGATATTTGTAAAATTACTTTAATGATGAAACGTGAAATTAGTTAAAGTAACATTTAAAATTAATTAAAGAATTACTGACACTATTGCAAAACTTCAAGCAGACTACAAGGATCAGAAGCAAGCTCAATGCTTCGAAGAGAAGCGTAAAGGAAAACCACAAAAGTTTTCATAATTGATTTGCTAATGTAACTAGGATATTTCTGCGAATAACGACTCATTATCTTCACTTGGAAGCCACGCGATGTTGAATGGTGAGTATTTCTATCCTTATCTGCTAGAACAGTATAGTTGAACAAAAAATCTCTAAATATTCCTCTACATGGCACTGCATGAATTTTAACGGTAAATCCAGAACAAGCGTTTAAAATTTGTTTTCTAAAAAATCAAAATTTTAGTTTCATTATTTATTTAATAAATAAAATTTTACAAATTAAATTTACCACAAAATATAAATTCAAAAGAACATTGAATACAGAATAAATTAAAGTACATCAAAGACCTTTAGGTTAGAAAAGGATAACATACGAGTACTTTATCTCAAAAATCCAAATTTTGTTGATACATTTTGTGAATGCAGCTCACAATATGGATTCATCTGCCCCCTACTTACCCTTCTTCTTCTATACCCCAAAATCCATCTAAGATGAATAACATCATTTCCTTTGAACGCAGTAAATGATCCGGGTGGATCAGGGAAGAAGGAATCGTGTCGAGCGCTTTCTCATTGCTTTAAAGGCTCTCCCCCCCCCTCCGTCTCGGAGAAGCAGGGACGTTCGACCCCAGCGTAACTGAGTCAGCGCTGCCCGCCCCAGGTCGGGAGGCTTGGCTGTCATGGGCGCCTTCACCCCTCGCTAGAGCTTTCTCGCATGCAACGGTGCTGGGTGGTGCGAAGGAGGGTGACGGAGGCGGGGGAGAGGGAGGGGGAGAAGGTGGAGGAGGAGGAGGAGGGGGTGACGGAGGCGGAGAGGGAAGGCAAGGCGGAAGAGGAAGAGGAGGAGGAGGAGGACGAGAAGGACGAGAAGGAAGAGGACGAAGAGGAAGAGGAAGAAGACGAGGAGGAAGAGGAAGAGCAGGACGAGGACGAGGAGGAAAAGGAGGAAGGGAAGGAGGAGGACGAGCAGAACGAGGAGGAAGAGAAGGAAGACGACGAGGAGGAAGAAGAGAAAGAGGAAGAAGATGACGAGAAGGAAGAGGAGGAAGGCGACGAGGAGGAAGAGGGAGAAGAGGAGGAAAAGAAGGAGCGAAGGAGGAGGTGGTTAGGGGGGAGGGGTAGCGAAACACATGGAGGTTTCTCACGGGGCGCGTGTCTTCCTTTTACACGATATGTTGCGTTCAGCAGTGGATCCCTGACAGGGTCAGATCTAAAGAAACGTGTTGGAAGAGGGGGATTTTTTTGAAATGGTTCAATTTCAAACGCAAAATTAACATGTCAATTCCTTGTCAACGTGACCTATTTAATTTTTATAGTGAATGTTGTTCACTACATTTTCAATCCCGTTCATTGCTACTTTTTTTGAAAAAATGAACTACATTTAAATTAAAATATAGATATTCTGTAGGAACATTTACAATTTTTAGAGATTTGTACAGATATTTTTGGAGCGCAATTCTTTTTTTTTTCTCGTGGAACTGAATCATGCCTAATGAATCAATTACGCCTAATGCCTAATGAATACCTACATGTCTAATGAATCAATTTCTTATGACTATCCTCAATTTGTGATTTTCTGAGGAGTAGAAACGAAGTAAATAGCATTTTGACATCCGTCTTCCGGGTACTACAATTGAAAATTTTATTCAACATTATATTATTAAATAAAATGTGTACGATAAAATCCAAAATGCGTTAACTTGTAATATTTAAATAAACTCCATTAGATATTTCGCAGTTTACAGCACAAATCCGACGTTTATGCTTTCTGTTGAAGATGTTTAAAAAGATTTTGATCACAATAGAACGTAGCTCGATAAGTACTTCCACGTATTTTCGTTTTCATGAAATTGTTCAAAAAAATTCCCGGAATTTCGGTAGAGGAACAGTTTTCAAACTTTTGATACCAGTAGGCTTCAAACTTTCTACAAGAGACCGAGGTAGCAGGACCATAAAAACATTTTCAATTACAATCGACTCCGGTTATAGTGAACTCGGATATAGTGAACCCTCTGTTATAGTGAACTAAGTCACTGTTCCCGTTTCGCTTACATTACAAATAAGTATAAGAAAACTCGGTTATAGTGAATCTAGGAAATACAACGTCCTGAAAATAATTCCCTCCTGGAAAATAATATATTGCCTCAGTGCCATAAGTTTCAACGCTAGGAAGCTTGAATTCCAACAGTGGAAGAGGCATTAAAGGGTGTCAATACTGCATTACGATATTTAGACACAGAGGTCAATGAAAAATCAATTATGGAGAACACGAATTCTGGAGAAGAATCTAGAGAAATTGCTAACGAAAAAGTACGAAGCAAACAATTGAAAAGATATTGATTTTTTAAGGACAAATAAAAATATTGAAATTTTCAGATCGTGTTGTTAATGGGTTTTGCTGTATTCCTATGTTAATAGAATTAATCTTTATGTAGAAATTCTGTTTAATTTTGACATCATCGGATGTAGTGAGCCTCGGATATAGTGAACTAAAAATGTTAGCAGAAGTTCACTATAACCGAAGTCGACTGAATTTGTTACCCGTGAAGTTAGACCCTCAATTCCCCAAGGCACCAAGTTTTGTTGTTTTATGGTTCAATGAAATTACACTTTTTGGAAGCAATTTATTTTAAAATAAACACGGGCACGATAAAATCAATTTAGAGAAAAAAGTGTTTTATTTAGTGTTTTTGTGGTCTAACTTGACATGCGACGACGCAAAATTTTTTCGAAGAATCCCGAGGTCCTCGAAACATTTCGCAAAGCCCCTGGTCCTAAAGAATACTTCGAGGACTGCTACGATCTAAGCTCATCAGTAATTATTTTTGTACTTCAATGAAACGCACAGAGAGTAAGAACTCACCTGGAAGATCTGCTTCAGAGAGAAGAGCGCGCGCCTCAGCTCACGGCCCTCCGAGTTCAGCAATTTCTCTGAAACACAAGCACACGTGTAAGTTCCATGGACAGAACCAAGGAGAACAAGCAGACAGGCTTCCATAACTACTTAAGCCTTCGTATTAACTAATCGCAGAAAAATAAGACATAACCATGTCAAACATTCCGCACGGGGAAAGATTATCGCTTTTGGCAAGGCTGATGGACCACGTTTTATATCGAGTGAATTGACGCAGGCTTGTTGGTAATTAGTGGCGATAATTACCGGACCCATCAGCCAGTGGGCGGCCACCGCGCGCACGCACACATTTACACGCACCGACACACACACGCACACGCACGCACACATAAAAGCACACGCGTGTGTGCGCGCCCGTGCGGCAGCATGTAAGCAGGCCGTGCGCCGACATCCCGCTCTGGATTTAGGGAAGCGGCTAATGCGACCAGACGGAGACCGCCGCCACCGCCGCCGCCGCGAACAGGTTACCGGTCAACGACCTGCACCCGCCGCCCATTCATTCGTCTCCGCGCGCCGCCCCGCCCGCCCGCCCGCCCGCGAGCGATCGCTCATCTGCCCACCCGCCCGCCCGCCCAACCGCCTGCGAACAACTGCTCCCGGAATACGGCGATCGCTCTCTTAGATGGGAGTTTTTTACGGGCAACGCTGGCAACCTGCGAAGAGGATGTGCGAGAATAAGATATGAATGTGTACAGAGAGTTCTAATTTTCGTGGCTAAGAAGTTATTTCCCGCTGGGATAATTTCTGTTTCTGGTCATATATTATAGTGATAGTCACTACGTCCAGAAGAGCAGAGCAAATATGGGTTAACTTGTTAAAATTACGACTGACGAGGATAAGGAAATAGTTCAAACTCAATTTACAAAACATCTCTTTGTGTACGTATCATTGCTTGCTGAATTCTTGCAAATAAATCGCACAAAAGAAATATCTGTAGAAATATTAGGACAGAAAAGTACAACGTAAGCATACTTTAGGTACTCTACGGAAAATTGAAAACACCAAAAATGATCTTTCATGTTCTTTTTTTTTCTTCAAATGAAATGAGTGAGGTGTACAAATTAAGGATCAATATAATCACTATTCACTGTAAACACAGAGTTGATCATATTTCTGAAAATGAAATTGAAATATTTTATATTAACTAATATCTCTAAATGTATGTTATAGTGGGCTAATGTAAGTTATCCAGCCATCCACTTTAAGTTAAAAACGTGGTTCACGGTTCATCACATATAATTACCTCTTACCTTTTTTTAAAAAGGGGCTCGTATGCCGGGCAATTGCTAGACAATACGTCTATACACTCTCATAAATCTTTAAATTTAAACAGTCTCTCTTATATTGACATCTTTGCTTTGCCAACTATAACCTCATGAAGCAAAGATATCCTTGCATCATATATAACCTCATATACATTTGCTCGCGCTAATCAAACCATGATGGACGAAACCTCAACCGTTTTCGATTTTAATATATTATTAAACTTTAGAGATTTTACAACTCAACGAGCAATACGAGCAAGTCATAAAACAAGTGGATCCCCCAACCTTTCATTTAAAGAAAAAAAACACGAAATTTGTTTGAGTAGAAAGCCCAAATTTCTCTCTTAACGAAAATTCCTAGCGTTTTAAATACATAGGTACTCAAATTTGAATTGAGTATAATCGTACGTAGGTCTATATACGTAATTTTAAAAAAAAATTGGTTACCAAAATCCAAGTTTAGAGCCCTCAAGTGAATGTTCACACGCCAACGAGAGTTGCTCAGACGTCGAGCGCTCTTCAACTAATCAGTTCCCTTCAAAGTCGCCCCGACGCCCGTTTGGTCATCAATCAAATTGGATCATTTCTAGACCACTTACTTCCAACTTTCTTCCGAGCGACCGAGTTACATAAACACGCAACTTACTTTTGCTTACTTATATTTTTATACTTCTGCTCCTTCCTCATTTCTCTTTTTCGATTGATTGTTCGTCTCATAAACTGTGCATTCAATACAGGTACTGTAGAACCCCGCAAATCCGAAATTTCGGATAACCCGAACAAAAGTTGGGATGGAGGAAAAAATAAACAACAAACACCTGACTTGTATTAGTAACTTCATTTTTGAACAAAAAACAAAAACAAAAAAAATCATGTATACAGTGTCAGTCAACACAATTCTGAATATTGTACCTAGAATACCCGTTAACAACAGCGACACAAACTGTGCTTCAACTCTTCTAAACAATGTAGCAACTACTACCACATGCGATCGGTTATGTACGTAGTACATACTGAACTACGTTGTTCGCAACTCTGCCACTTCATGTCGCTACGCTACGTTGCCATTTTCTCACATCGCACGCTACGTTGCATCGTGTCTGGTAATCCTATAGATGTATTTGTACATGTACGGTATATTTTTCGGATAATCCCAAGATTTCCAAATCCGAACAGACCACACCCCCAACGAGTTCGGAATATGGCGTTCTACTGTAGTTACTCATCGAGTCTCTTCGTCGAGTATTTCGTAAGCCTCACGCGTTGAACGTCGTACTCTAATACGCAATTTGCCCCTCCTCCTCCTTCCTGTCTTCTCGCCCGCTCGCGTGAGACCAAGCGAGCTCACGCGCATGGGCCGCCACCTGCTAACTCACTGGGCTGGTCTTCTGGGAGCGTGACTTGCCTGACGTCGAGGGCAGGTTCCTGCCCGGTCTTTATCTGAATCTTGTTCATAATTTTGGTCACAAAGAATTCCTTTTTCGTCGAGTTGACCAAATAATAAGGTGGTAGCTCCCACTGGACACAGTATTGTGTCCTAATGAAACACAAATCATGCAAATTCTGTAAAATAGTTTAGTTATGTACTTTGATAACGTGTGCGTGATACTGCACATTTAAAGAAATGTGATTACCTGCTTTTCAGAATTATAATGAACGGTTAGGATGTTTCAACAGATGAATTGAGAACCATTTTCAGGGATTATAAGATCTGTGTTTCTAATCCTGTGCCAGTCGTTAGTCCAATACCCAATAACTTATTACATCTACAAATAAACAATAACTGCTTGTAGATGTGAACAAAGCTTTTAAATGACTACTCGTAAATACTAGAAAGATAAGTATTGTAGCTCCACAAAAACGACATCCAATATTAAATTTAGTGCATTGATTGATTTTTAGATTTCATAAATTCGCAATACTAATGTACGTTAGGGTGATTTCGGATCCTGCAATTGTCTTTCTTTCTGCGTTGAACATCAGTCAGCAGTGATTGAATCGAAAGGTAATTATCGAAAAGTAGTTTGTGGTTATGTATGATACAAGTTTATAAGTTAGCTCGAGTACCCGAATAAAAACAGTGCTGACAAAGCAAGATTTGTTCCGGTTATAATGAATTTCGCATCAACATTTTGATCAATTATCCCCCAAAAAGGCAGGTAAAGTACGTTACATTTAATATCATTTGATTTCTCAAAAACTTTTCGTATATTGAAAAAAGTGTATTTTGATCGAATGAATTCTTCAGTATCTTAAAAAGCATTTGATCGCAAACGTTTTTCTGTTACGGCCCCAACTAATTTGAACTTATTTAATTTTTAAAAAGACCGTTAAGTCCCAAATTGTTTCTTATCTCCGTACGGTAATTTTGCTTTCATTTTAAGTTTTTTTTTTTTTGGGGGGGGGGTAGTTCATCGTGATTGGTAGGATAAAAATACAACCTTGGGAACTAACCGTCACAATTTTCAGTTTCGTCGAAATTGAAGAGTGCATTTCTCGCCTGTCTACAAGTCTCCATTTCCTTCCGAACCCCACCAGATTACCAAAGAATTACGTGTTCTCGAACGAAAACGCATCACGCAAAGAACAACTTAGGAACCCCGAGAAATGCCTCAACCGCCGGTGCTGCTGTTCCAGGGAGCGGCGGAGGGAGCGATTAGAGGCCGCTGGCGAAGTCCCGAGCCGGCAGACACGAGCATGCAGGTGCATCAGGGAGCAGCGCATTCGCAGCACGATGCCTCCCACCCGCCACGTCACGCGCCAAAACGGCTCCACACATTCGGCATTTGCCGAGCAGCGAGCTAGTGCTCGCCCAATCCCGAGCAGCTGACGTGTTCGGCGAATGTTCGCTCCCTTTGGTGTGTCCAAAAGACGGACACGCGGTGGATAGGACGAACACCGAATGTTCGTCACTCGGCAAATAGCAAGCAACTCATCCACACTACTCGGGATTCGGCGAGCGGCTGCTCGCTGTTCGCCGAATAACGAATGTGAGGAGCCGCCTTCACGCGTCGTCCAGGCGAAGGCACGAGGGGGAGCTCGGTTGATGGGGGCGGTGGAAGCGTGGCGGGGAGAGGGGTACGTGATAGCGACCGGGAGAATGCCTAGTTGCCGATGATGCAGTGGGGGTGACACGAAGTTGGGAACGAGAGCCAGTGAAGTAAGATTAAAATTATTGGTCAAAATACGAGAAAAGGGTGAGGTGAAGTGAGGTGACGAACGATGAGACTGGACGAGGGATGGGTGGGAGGCAGGGGTCCACGGACACTCGGAACACCGAACAGTAGAGATAGTGAGAAGAATGGTATAGTGCTGAAGTGGAATCTCCAGGAACTAGGCGCAATAGCCACAGTAACGGCAGATGATAGGGTGAGTTCGTGGGGAAAAGATGAAATGATGAGGAATAGTGAAGAAGTGAGGGGTAGAGGTGAGGAGATAAGGTGAGGCAACGAGGTGAGTTGACGGGATGAGTTGACGGGGGTGAGGCGACGGGGGTGGGCGACAGGGAAGGTTGACGGGGTGAGTTGGAGTGAGTTGACAGGATGAGTTGACAGGGTGAGTTGACAGGGGTGAGTTGACAGGAGTGAGTTGACAGGGTGAGTTGTCGGGGTGAGTTGTCAGGGGTGAGGCGACGGGGGCGGGGTGACGGGGGCGAGGCGACGGGAAGAGACCATGGCGAGAAATGCTGGGGAGAGATAAGAGTGCGGCGACGTGGTAAGACGAGGAGGTGAGTTGATGAAGAGAGGCAATGGAGTGAGGTGCCGCAGTGAGGCGATAGAGTGAAATGGTGGGAGTGCGGTTGGGAACCGGATGAAGCAAATTGTTCCGAGCGCTGTCACTGATTAAATTATTTTTAACGCTTCTTAACACTTTAATTTAAAACTTACTTCAAAAATTAAGAAAAAATAGTTCAAAAATATTTTATTTTCAGAGAAAGGTTTAAAAGGCCGCGTGCATACCCAAAGGATGCATTTATAATTTTGAATTTTCTTTGCTGCGATCTTCCTCAGGGCGTAATGCATTCCGTAGGGCATTACGCCCTGAGGAAGGTCGCAGAATGGCGGCCGAAACGTCGGCACCTGTGCCTTGGACGCGGCGCGTCGCGGACAGCCAAGAACATTCAGACTTCGGCCACGGGAACCTACGCTCTCATTTGTAATTTTATTCATCTTTTTTTATTTATTTATTGATTGATTGATTGCGACTTTTAAATCAAACAAAATAAAATTTTAATTTCAACCTCTGCTGCGAGGGTCGCCGAAGTTGAAGCGAAGTCCGCGGGGGAGGAAACGGCGCAACGCGAACGAAAGAACGTGGGCGGCTTCCGCCTGCCGAGTCGGGCCGGGCCGGGCCGGGCGCAGCACTTCCGGGCGGAAGGGGGAGGCTCCTGCTCCTTCCAAGGGTTTCTCTTTCGCGCAGGCCCGCGACGACAGGAAACCGCCCTTGACCTGACTCGCCTTGAAGAAACTGGCTTCCACTGCAAGCTAGGTTTCTCTGACTGGACCAGCGGGATGTTTCCATGCGTGGGTTATGTAACAGTTCTTGGTAAAGGAAAAAGGCTTGGTTGAAACTCTTTCCAATTTGCGTGTATGTTAAAAGTAGTGTTCACAACTCTTGACGTTCCTGAACTAAGGCGAACGAAACATTCACTGTACGCCCTCTAACGATCTATTTTGCTGTTTTTTAAAGAAAGTATTTCGAAAATAACAATGACTTTATAGAGTTTTACACAGTGGAATAGTTTGGCTTAGCTTTAATCTCTAGAAAATATTTCACAATATACGAGACAACACATATTGGATGTAGGATAAATCATAGCAAAACGATGTCAAACATAGCACAGAATTCATATAATAAAAGCAGGTGTTAAGTAACTACATTGTTGTCTCTACATGCCTGAACACTGCCAATGCTATACTTTATTTCGTGAACTCTGAAAACCAACAGAAAAAGTCTAAAGAAAGGCCATTACAAATGTTTGAATAATTCATATTGTAATGTGAAAAAAATAAACTGAAAAATGTTTCTCTGAAGACATTCCTAAAATTCACATTCCTTGCAACTGAATCAATCATTGAGAAGAACACTGAAAGGGAAGTCTCGCCATGTAACGCGATCGAATATTGTACGTGGACGGACAGAATCCGGTATCATGCATGAATGAACGCAATATGGAAGGAAATATGCTCTAACATGCATCGTCACTTGGTTGCAATTCCCCTTACAGCAGCTCATTACTGACTAGGCGCGCCCGCTGCAGGCCAGGAGGCCTGGGCCGGGGCGTTGTTAGCTGAGCTGCGCGCCGTGTAGCCGCGGAGGAACGGAGGCGTTAACGAAGGCGGCGACCCGCGCAGGCACGCGTCCCCGCCTCCGACAAAGAAGCGCAATTACGCGCCTCCCAGCGGCCCCGCCCCTTCCGCACCGCGCTGCTGCCCACGCCTCTGCCCCCCACCCCACTCCGCTGCCGCCACCCTCACCACCCAGCCCCTCCCACTGCGCCGATCGCCATCCTCTCGCCTCCATCACACCCACCGCTCCGCTGCCGCCACCCACATCGCCCAGCCCCTCCCGCCGCGGCGTAGTGTGGGTGTCAGCCTCTCGGGGTGGGAGGAAAATTTCGCCACTCCCTTATTTTAATTTAAAAGAATAAAATAGACAGTAATTCTAAAGGACTTTTCGGAAAGAACAGATCGCCTTTTGTACTGGGTACAATTAAAAAAGACATACACACACATATATGACAATATAATAAACATTACACACATGTTTTATAATATAATAATCACTATACATTCAGTTACAGAAGTCGTTACAGAATAATAAAAGATTCCGTGCTCATTTCAATCGGCCTGATTCGTAGGTGCGCCAAAAAAGAATTGGTTCAAATTTTAACGAGATACAATTATTATTTATTCTCAAATGTTGCCGCTCCCTAAAAGTGCCCCAGGGTGGGCCGGTCCCGCCGCCCCCACTATGCTACGCCACTGCCGCCCCACACCGTCATTCTGTCGCCTCTATAACGCCGACCCACACCGCCCAGCCCCTCCCGCCTCGTCATCCTGTCGCCTCCCGTCACCCCCACCACCACATTTCACTGCCTCCGCCCACGCAGCTCCCTGTGAGCCGCCTCTCCCGCCGCCCCCGCGCACGGCAGCGTCCGGACGCTCCCACGCTCCCGAGGCCGCACCTCGGGCAGCCGCACGCTCGGCGGGCGCCCAGGGGAGAATAGGGAGAGCGGAAGGGGCCAGTTGAAAGGACAGAGGATGTGAAGGCGGTTGCAAGGGAAGAAAGGCGCCGGGAAGACCTACGAGCGAAGGGAATAATTTCAGGAATCAGAAATTAATAATGAGAAGGGTGGCGGGGAAGGACGAACACGCCGTATTAGGAGATGAGAAATGGTGCGAATGGAGAAATGGATTTTGTAAACACAGAGTTGAGAGTAAGAAGTTAATGATGTAAAAAAATAACAACACGAAGTGGGAAGAGTTATTCAATAATATTTAGCAGCAATCAATGTAGTTAAGGGGAGAGTTAGTATGCGTTGAATACTATCTTCTAATGGGAGCAGTAAAAGAGAAGAAAGAGGCGCAATAATGTTTGAATTATGACGATGGGAAGTGTGCCGAGAAGAAATGATAGACGAACAGATATAAGAGAGAAAGAGAAGGAGAACCGGGAAGTATTAGGAGAATTAGGACACAAATAGATGATGTGCGGACGAATGTAGAAGATATGAAAGAGGACAAGAATTTAGGTGTACAATTAACGGAAAAGAGATTGTACACCACGGTGCAAAACGCAATAGATGAGATGAGGTTGGACGAGGAAATGAATGGCATTGAGAAGCTGCGTACGAATTTTCGAGATAATAGAGGTTTGAGTGATTTAGAGTTTCAGGACGGACAAAATAGTTAGGAATTGGCACACCATCCAACAGGGTCATTGACGACAGGAAGATCAGGTTTTAGGTGAAGCACTACAAAATGGGACAGGGAAAAGTAATACACGAGAAAAGTAACACAACGAGTTGAGGTGTGGAAATGAAAGAAGTCATCTAGAGAACATGACATATATTACTTGACGGGATGGATGACACAAGTGAGCGGGATGTAAGTATGACGAGTCAGAAGAGACGAGACAAAGGTCCAAGTAAAAGTGCCGAAATAAACGGACTGTAATACGGCCAACGGGATAAGATGAGAAGTCGGAGTCCCTGAAGGTCGGGTTGTACGGGGACAAAGAAAGCGAGACGAGACACGGAATGAAGCAGTTCTTGAGGTGCTGGAAGTGCTAGAAAGGACAAGACAAGGTTTCAGAAACCGCAGTTTAGAACCTCCCTGGCACTTAACTGTCAAGCATATGCAATGAAAAGCACTAAAACGAAGGAAATGTTTTTTAGTGAGTGGAAAATTAACTGAAAGCTGGAAATACTACCTTGTCACGTAGATCTGGAGGCGTGGTCCAAAGGAGGTACTTGATGGCGCGAACAAGCAAACGCAAGACAGAAAAAACCGAAGGAAGCCGCAAGACCGCGAAGGATGACAGTCAGGGATGAGTTAATACATAAGCAAACTAAGCACATACTTAGGGTCCCCTAGTGGATTGGATTGATTGATTAGCGATTCCTGACGCGTCAACTGCTAAGCTCATTAATATCGTAAGTGTAGTGCATGCTTTGATCGCGGGAGATGGCAGTGATCTCCAGCTGGATGGAGACTCGTCTTGCAGGGTTTTCTCCAAATTAGGAATCTTCCGCTGGTGTGGCACCGCCCTCGCAAGGCACAAGCTCCACTTTCCACTAAGCCCAACTCCCAACTTGTCTTCCGACATGTGTGGTAGTGTAGTGTATGTAAGGGTGTGTGTGTGTGTGTGTGTGTGTGTGTGTGTGTGTGTGTGTAAGTAAGGGATGAGAATAGCACAAGGAAAGGAAGGAAAGATCGCGCGTGGCCCATTAGTTAGGATTCTGCTCCAACACTCGCCTGATGCTAATCGGAGGAACCCGGAAAATTACTGATCTGCGCAGCTGGCTGCTAGAATTCTCCTCCAAACAGCAGCTGAATTCGATCCAGCTGTTTAACTGTCCAAAATCCTGCCACCATCGCGATTCGAACCCTAGGACCTGCCGGTCAGAGGCACTGCACACATCAGTTGATGCTCTGTGCTACCTTTGCCGGTCTGGTGGATTGGGGACTTACAATATTTTTTCAACAAAAATAGATGAGTTCATAAGTACGTCAAATTAACTAGTTTGTCTTGGCAGTTGTTGTCAGTCAATCTCAGCTTCGCAGGTCGGTCAATATTGTATTAATTATTTGAACATTAAATTAGCACGTTCTAGTATCATTTTTGAACTGATTTTGGTAACATCGAATATTCAATATTAATAGGGTGTCACTAGCTTGGCCATGCTTAGAGAACCTGAAGATACTAATTCGGTTCTAATGCAACAGGGTCACAGGGGCATCGACAACCTCGGTAGACATACCACCATCGAAGTGCGGACGTTATCATCTCTGCGGGCACACCTTTTTCAGGTAGAAGTAAAAATGTGGAGGGCGGGCAAAATATTTCGATTTCTCAAGAAATGCAGAATGAGCAAGAAATATCGAGACTGTTTAAGTACAGTAAGTGTGATGAACTCCTCTGACACTTGATGCGTAGTATAATATTACGTACACATTTACACTAAAAGGAAGGAAATTGAAAGTAAAAATGTCTTGAATACTAGATTAAACGTCGTCAGACTGTCAGTTCAATGTGAGAGGTGTAACGGGAAAGTGCAGAATTGGCATCATTGAATGATTAGATAACTCTATGGTGGCACGTTGACTGGATATGAGGATGCAGATGCTCAATCAGGGGAACATCAGGAAACCGGGAAGTAGTAAAAAGGGACAACACTCAGATGCGGTAGTTGTAAACCTCAATGTCCCCAAACTGATGCAAGTAACGGGGGGCGAGGTGTTGGACATAATCTGATTTTGCTAGAGATGCGGAAAGAGCAAGATAGAACGAAACAATATTTAAAAAAAGAGTGCAACGTCTCCCAACCGCACTAGAATGAAAGATTATTGAAAATCATCATTTCATGATAATAAAACCATAAAAAGTAAGAAATTAACGAAACGATCGATCAACGAAACGACGGATCAATGCCGTAAAAATAAGAGAACAGCGCTGTACATTAAGCAGGCTGAGTGGCAAGACCAACCAGATGGGTCGCGAGAGGGAACAGCAGGAGAAGTCGGGTGACCAGCCATAGGATAACCGGGGAGCATGCGTCCTCCGCATGCACACGCAAGACACGACGCTTCGCTTCGGCGCGGGCGTTAAACACCCACGCACCCACAAACCCTTGCAGTTAGCAGGGGCTAAATACCTACAAACTGAAGCAGGTAGCAGAAGGGCCAGGTGTAAGAAAAAATCAGATTTTACTAGAGATTCGGAAAGAGCAAGATAGAACGAGATAATATTCCAGAAAAAAGAGTGCGGTGTAGAACGTTTCTCCCAAAAGCACCAGAATGAAAGAGATTATTGAAACGATGACGAAATTATGAAAAGTGAGAAATTAACTGAACGACAGATCAACGAAACGACAGCTAAATGCAATAAAACTAAAAGGACAACGCTGTAGGATAAGCAGGCTGAGAGGACAAGACGAAACATGGCTAGCAAAGATAAAAAGCAGAACTAGTCTGGAGGTCAGCATTACGACCACCGGGACTCGTGCAACCTCGGCAGAACACGAGGAGTCTCTTCGGAGAGGGCGTTAAACACCCACGCACCCACACACTCTTACAGGTAGCAGGGGCCATACACCCACACACTTATGTAGGAAACAGGGGGAGGGAGCGAGTTGTCAGCAATAATCAGTTTTGCTAGAGATACGGAAAGAGCAGGATTGAACGAGACAATATTCCTAATAAAAGAATGAGGTGTAAAAGTTTCTCCGAAAATCACTAGAATGAAATAGATAACTGAAACGATGATGAAATTATTAAAAGTGAGAAATTAACTGAACGACAGATCAACGTCAAATGTCACAAAACTAGAAGGGCAACGCTGTAGGATATGCAGGCTGAATGGACAAGACGAAGCAGATGGCTCGCGAGAGGAAGCAGCAGGACTAGTCGGGTAGACAGCAATAGGACCACCCGGACTCGTGCGTCCTCCGCAGAACACGAGGCATCGCTTGCGTGCGGGCGTTAAACACCTACGCACCCACAAACGCTTGCAGGTAGCAGGGGCGTAGCGGGAGCAGCGGTGGGGGCGGGACCGGCTAATGCGGCAGGTGGGCGGGGCGGCGAGGGCGAGGGCGCGGGCGCTAACCCAGGCGACGCGCCGCTCCCACTTCGCAAACGCGCCCAAAGTGGAAACACAACCACGTGCATTCAACTCGCGCAGCCCCGAGCACCACGGGAACCGCTGGCGCTGCTCCTGCTGCTGCTGCCGTTACGTGGAACATCCGAGGGGCGCGGAGGGCAGGAGGAGGAGGAGGGTAAGAGGCAGGAGAGTCGTAAAATTGCGTCAGTTGGTTTTTATTTTTAGACAAGCTTTGCTTCCGCTGCCACCGAGGGCGTTCCACAGACGAAATGTAGGACACCGCCAGGTTGGGGGGTCTTCAAAACAAACAGTGCCTGGGAAACTGTTGCTTCGCCCTTCTTCAATTTACATTTTTTAGCATCTAACATTTCTTGATACTCATTTGATAAGTACTCGTATAGTGTTAATAATTTAGGTGCCACATGGATATTCCCCGGTCGATTTGAGTCGACTCGAGGCGCTGCGATTTGGAAAAAAATTCTTCAAAATTTGGGGGTACTTCACATGAAGCCCCCCGGACATTTTCAAAATTTTCTCAAAAACGGCTCCAAATTTTTTCTTTAAATTTATTGTAAAAATAGAGTAAAATACACCTATAAAAGTGGCATATGTCCTACTTTCCCTGTTAACTTTAAATTTTCGAAAATTGCAAAATTATGAATTTTTTGGTGCCTTCCTACAACTATAAAATTGAATATTTTTCGTTTAAATGAAATTTGTTGTCCATAATTAGTTCTTTCATTAAGATCGTGTACATTTTTTAAAAATATTAGCAGTTTTCACGCAATGTTGCGTGCAATATTTGCAATTTTAAAAAATTACAAAAACAAGATTTTCTCAAAAAACGTCTCTAATTTTTTTCTTTAAACTTTTGATACGGATAGTGCTCAATGCATTCTATAAGATGACATAAACGCCGTATTGCTCTATTCTTTTATTTTTTCAAAAATTACAAAAATGTAATTTTTTTTACTTGTCTTTCATGACATTACTTTCATTAGCGGAAATTTGTTCACGTGCATCTGTAAGTACATACACATTTGTTCACATTCTATTTATGAGTATATATGATTTAAATAATGTCAAATAAAGTTTCTCGAAAACTTAACAGTTTTCTGTTAAAATGAGCTCAAAATTCCGCATTTTCAGAAACGCTCAAACGCCATTTTCTCAAAAATAGCTTCAAAAGTGTGCTTCCAACTTTTCCGACGGGTAGTGCTAATTGCACTGTTAAAAATGACATAATGTTCATTTTGCCGTATTCTTTCGTTTTTCAAAAATTACTTAAATATATTGTTTAATGTCTCTCACGCCGTTAATATGCACAATTCCAGCGATTTGTAAACAGTATTGCATTTGCGAGTTAAAGCAATTCAAATGACTTTAAAGGAAATTTTTCGAAAACTCAAATATGTTCTGTGAAAAAGAGCGTCAAATTTCGCATTTACAGTTACGCTTAAACTCCATTTTCTTAAAAAGGCTCCAAATTTTTCAACGAAAATTGCCATTTATGACCAGGTTTTACTCTTCTTTAATATTCTTAAAGTAATATTTCTGTTTTACCATTAGGAAACCGAAAAATTGAGAAAATGTTTTAAAAATGTACTGGGGGTGATGAGCGCTGGCAAGAATGTGGAGCAAAGACCGTAAAGCCAGTCCACACTAAAGAAATTAGAAAACTTTACTACGAGAAAGTCGGTGCCATTCTGTAGCACTGCTAGTTTCTTACCTAAAATGTAAATTAAATTTTAAAAATGTTCAGAAATTATTCAAAAAAAAAAAATTTGTGTGATAAATATTTCAGTAATTAAACATGATCATATTCGCGTTTTCATTGCAGAGGCAAAACACACAACAATTACTCACCGATGATGGTATGAACTCGTACAGACAGCTGGGTCCTCAGAACGATGGAATTCTTGCGACTGAAACAAAGAGAAATCGCAATTTAGCATTCAAAACTGTATTTGATTGTTTTCCTTTTTCGTAACGTTAAGTTTTCCTAATTTTCTCCATAAATATACTAACTTCAACAAAAACATTTTTCCACTTCGGAATCTTAAAATATGGTCTAACTTCATTTTCAAAGAAATGAGCTACATTCGTGCACTTTTTAAGTAAATTTTGATTTACTGTCAAGCTTACGTTTCATCCTTAATAATAACAGTGCTAAAATGAGGTTTAAGTTTCATATTGAATTTTTATAGTTACAACTTACCAATACAAAATTAATTAAGGCCTTGATACATAAATAACCCTCACAGTATTCTGATAGCCTGAGGGCGGTCCGCGACCTAGAATTTGGGAATCATTTACTGTATCCTCTCCACCGGTCATTTATCTTTTCTGACACAAGCCACTTTCGGTTCCAAACCAAGACTGCTAAGACAAATCGGGGCATTGTGCTACAATTCTAATTTTTCACTAGTTTAGTTTGAATGTATTGCGTCAAACATTATTTTAGCCGTAAAATATTCAGGCAATATTCATGTACAATATATAATAATTAATTAATATTTTGCACAGCAGTGCATTCAAAGATTGTAAATTATAGACTTTCTTTGGATTTCACACGAATTAAAAAAAACCTAGGATACGAGTTTTTCAATGATTATTTTATTATTGCTACTTACAGCATACAATAAAATAACAGCTAAACAAACAGACGCTACATTCATTCAGCCGAAAATGGAACATCCTTTTCCTTTTAACCTACCACAACGTTTTTAAGCCCATTCAAACCCCCCGTAAAGTTTTATAGCTGGATTCGCGCTTGCTTTATATGGCGGCGATGGGCGACTTTCGCGACGCTTGACAGAGCCCGCGCGAGAACATGCCGGTTCCGCCTCCGAAGTTGCGAACATTTCTACGGCACCGAAAGGAAATTTTAAATCTCGACCCGAGGCGGCTGCGGCGCAGCCTTTCGCCTTATAACCCAAAGCCCCCGGGCACGACCTTCCTGCCCGCGGACGGGGCGCCCCGAGCAACTGACCACGCTTTCTTCATCTCTCGCGTTGTGCTTCTGTGAACTTGTTTACATTAGCAAGTCGGCCCTAGTTGTACAAACGGGAATTGGTTAATAAAGAAACCGGCGAAGCATGTACTTAGGATCCCGGCTTGATAGCGGGGCTCAGTATTATTTTACTAAACTGTCCTGTAGAAATGAAAAATTTAACAATTTTTTATTGACGATGCAAAAAATGTATCGAATTGTTTCAATTTGAAATCATAGTTCACGTAATTTTTGTATAAATTACGACACACAAATTCACCAAAAATATTGTAAATTACATTAGAAGGTATGTAAATATTGCATTTATTATTCTAAAAATAATTTTATTAAATGGAAAAGGTTAAAGCTTTATTTTCATACTTATTCTAAATACTTCCATTTAATATTTGAAAATTATTTGCAGAAATTATTTGAAAATTATTCTAAGTATGTTCAAAAATCATGAGGTCAAATTTTCTGAACCTATTTAGAATCCCTTAGTTTCGGTATAATACCTCCTCGGTAAAGACGAAAAGTTGAAATGTAGTAATGTCTATCCTTTCCATATTAAGATTGAACGAGACATAGCTTTCCCATTGTGCAAAAAGACAAAACGATAATTAATTAACGACAAGCAAACTTTGGGGTAATAACTTTCTGTCTCTGTGCTTCTTATTTCACTACTTCCATTCATTGTGTAATTTAATAATTTATTGCATTGTGAATATAAAGGAGGAATGAATATTAAATTCACGTTTAAGAGAGTTGCGAGATCACAAAAGCAAAAACCCCCTTTCCTAGATTACAGGAACTGCGGTAAATGCCTCCTCACCGCGAACAAGCGCTGACAAATTAATATGCGCGTCAAACAGGGCCGCCATTCTAGAACGATCCGTCCAGGGGCACGGCGAACATTTCTACGGCATCAGCGAGAGGAAGCTGAATTGCCTCCGACCGCTCGCCTAATAAGCCGAGAGCCTCGCCTTGGGATGTGGACGGCGTGGAAGCCACCGCCCCGGGGCAGGAAGGAGGTTCGAGGAACAAACCCACGTTCGCCTCGATTCTCACAGAGCGCACAGCACTGCACACCGCGCGACGCGGCGCGAGGCGGCGCGCCCACTTTCTACCGGTGTAATCCAATTGAGGCTAAGCGACTCTTCCCGATTCGGGCGCGCGGACCCCCCGCCGCCGCCCCGCGCTGGAGACTCGTGCGACGAGAGCGCACGGCGGAGCAGGGGCACAGTGGAGTAGGGATGCGACATCGCCAACAAAAATCGATGTTCAAAATTAAAATATCGTTGTTTCTGCACATGGATTTGTTTTTTGATCGAACTTCGATGATTCTAAACATCCATGTTCAAAATTAAATATCGATGTTTCTGAACATGGATTTGTTTTTTGATCGAACTTCGATGATTCTAAACATCCATGTTCAAAATTAAATATCGATGTTTCTGAACATGGATTTGTTTTTTGATCGAACTTCGATGATTCTAAACATCCATGTTCAAAATTAAATATCGATGTTTCTGAACATGGATTTGTTTTTTGATCGAACTTCGATGATTCTAAACATCCATGTTCAAAATTAAATATCGATGTTTCTGAACATGGATTTGTTTTTTGATCGAACTTCGATGATTCTAAACATCCATGTTCAAAATTAAATATCGATGTTTCTGAACATGGATTTGTTTTTTGATCGAACTTCGATGATTCTAAACATCCATGTTCAAAATTAAATATCGATGTTTCTGAACATGGATTTGTTTTTTGATCGAACTTCGATGATTCTAAACATCCATGTTCAAAATTAAATATCGATGTTTCTGAACATGGATTTGTTTTTTGATCGAACTTCGATGATTTTAAACATCGATGTTCAAAATTAAAATATCGATGTTTCTGAACATGGATTTGTTTTTTGATCGAACGTCCATGATTCTAAACATCCATGTTCAAAATTAAATATCGATGTTTCTGAACATGGATATTTTTTTTGATCGAACGTCGATGATTCTAAACATCGATGTTCAGAATTAAAATATCGATGTTTCTGAACATGGATATTTTTTTTTGATCGAACGTCGATGATTCTAAACATCGATGTTCAAAATTAAAATATGGATGTTTCTGAACATGGACTTTCTTGATCGAACGCCGATGATTCTAAACATCGATGTTCAAAATTAAAATATGGATGTTTCTGAACATGGACTTTCTTGATCGAACGTCGATGATTCTAAACATCGATGTTCAGAATTAAAATATCGATGTTTCTGAACATGGACTTTCTTGATCGAACGTCGATGATTCTAAACATCGATGTTCAGAATTAAAATATCGATGTTTCTGAACATGGATATTTTTTTGATCGAACGTCGATGATTCTAAACATGGATGTTCAAAATTAAAATATCGATATTTCTAAACATGTCAGCGATGTTTCCAAACGTCGACATTTCTAAGCATCGATGCTCAAAATTAAAATATTGATAAAATTAAAACATTGCCTCAAAACCATTTATGTTTTATATATTGATATGTTTACAACTGTACACATATTCATGAATATTCACGAGCAGCAGTTATTTGACGGTAACCGCCTTTATTAATTTTTAATTCACACTTAACTGACAAAATAACATTAAAAAATTACCAAGGTAATTAACAAAAATTTTATTATCTGACTGAATAATTAAAAAATAATATACAATTCTTTGATTGACGATATATCTACTTCAACTATTTTTCACCCTCACCTACTTTGCTCTGAAGAACATCCAATTCATGCATATTTCAAAATTATAACTTTTAAGATATAATTAAATTATTACTGTTAAGTTTTTATTACGATGATACACTTTATCGCTCAAAAATACAATATCAACTCATAAAAATATCGAACACAAAACATCGATGTTAAAAAACATCGTCTTAAAAAATGATATTAATACATCGAAGACTTTACACAAACATGGATGTTTTGAAACCATCGACATCAATGTCGCATTCCTACAGTGGAGCAGAGCACTTCACATTGGGATGGTTCTTCAAGGACAATTCAATATTTTTTCTTTTACATCTGTTTTATAATATTTCAATACTTAAACTAACAACAATTTTTAACCTTTAAGTGAAGGAAACAAAATGATTATATTCAATTGATTAAAATTTACATCATTCACAACATATTTAAATTTAAAAAAATAAAATTACATTAAAACAAATCCACTCAGTGACAAGTTACAATAAAAATATTTCAAAGAATTATAGATTTTGCAAGAACAAGCAGCCAAACAGTATTGTTTCATAAATAGTTGACTTCTGAGATCTGAATTCTTCCTCTGGCAAATGAATGCAAATGGATAACTATATCGCAGGAACGAATGATGTACACAGTCTTCAGTGTCAAATTAAAGAGAAATTAAACATACCAATTACTATAAAATCGGTGGATTGCAGTCAATAAATGATTCCTAACACAAGTCAAAGGGATGGTACAAAATTCATCGTGAGTTTCCATGGTTTAAAGGTCCATTCAAACAATACGTTCGCTCTTAAGGGAAGAATTTCGGGAAACTGTCAACAATAACTTGAAGAAGGAAGGTTGACAAAGAATAAATCATCTCACAAAATATCTCGTATAACTATTTTATGTTAAATTAAACGAAATATTATATTAAGTTTCACAATTTAAATTTTATGAACATACACACTCTCCTTTTGATGTTTTGAAATATTTATGTTGCTATGCTTTTAGATGCTGTGTGCACCATTCAGAAAGAGAGTTTCAAAAAATAAGATTCTCCCTATCATCAAACCGTTTTCAATTCAGTTCCGCCTCCAGTTAATAAAATATTTTGGATTTCGTTTCAGTTCAATTTTTATTTCCAATTTTAGAACATACTTTTATTTTTAATTTTCTTTATATTAGTCACAACGTCCTCCATTATGCACAAAATTCAGTTAATTTTAATTTTGAAAGTGTAACAAAAATGTAAATAATTTTTACACTGTGAGTCACTTTGTGAAATTTGAACTCGGAAAAATAAGCTGCACAAATATTAAAGATATTTGAAGACGTAAACCGAAACGTTCATTCCGTTGTTTCAGCAATGTTTTATGAAAAAAAATACTGTTTCCGTTTTGAAGGTTTCGGTTTCGGTTTGATGCCCCAGTTTGAGCCGTGTTTTGCGGCCCATTGCCCCACTGTGCGTCGGTCGGCCGCAACGGAAGGTCGCCAGGCGAGGCCCGGTCACGTTCTGCCGGGATTGCTCATTCCGAGCTCCGGCGGCCGCCCGCCGCTCCATGTTTGTTTCGGGATAAACAGGGCATCTCGAATGCTGCGCGGCACACTTTGCGCCAGAGACGGACGAGCTCAGCGGAAATTTCATTCAAAATTGGATGCTTTGAGGGTAATTGAGACACTCGGATCCACGCTGCCGGCTTTCTCAATAGGTGTAACAAATATTTTTCGTGGTGACTGGATTGTAAACAAAAACACGAACGTCTGGAAAGAAAGCAACCTTCGGTGGTTACGCACACTTCACAGCTAAGTTGTTGCGTAGCAAGAAGCCTTGGGTGGGTGTGGTGTGGGTGCGGGAGGAGGGGATGTTTAGTTGGTGAACTTCACAACTTGTGAGAACTGATAGTTAACCAA
Organism: Teleogryllus occipitalis; assembly: GCA_011170035.1. NCBI lineage: Eukaryota > Metazoa > Arthropoda > Insecta > Orthoptera > Gryllidae > Teleogryllus > Teleogryllus occipitalis. The sequence continues at coordinate 98,900 of BLKR01014920.1, read as the reverse complement.
TATGCAGGACTATTTACCGGATCACACAAAACTATTGTTTTTCTAACTTCGCTTAGCTGACATTCGTTATCAATCAATCAATAAACAAATATAAAATATACACTTAGAGAGGTGGTGGTACATTCCAATGCGTAACAAACCGACGACGAAAAGAATTAGCGATTATTTACGAAATTCATCATTAAATGAAGTAATATGACAGGTAACAGGTAAATAACAGAAGCGTACTTATTTCTAGGCCGAGGACTATTATGGCTAAAAATCTTGAAATATGCTTTTAAAAATATGCATTTATAACCTAAAAATTCTGAAATAGGCATTTTAATATTCAATTACAATATTTCATTTCCTCTATAAATATTACTTGATAAAATTCAGAAGAAGCATGCTTAGAGTGAAGATATATTTTTTGGCAAACATGATAAATCTACCTTACTTCGAGGGAGAAATAATAGAATTAAGTATTCAAATTGGTGATTTGTATGTCTTGTATTTATTCTGCCTGGTTTAAAAAAATATATCAAGAAATACCGTACATTTGCACAAGTATTTAACGATCTATAGAAAGAATGCAAACTGTAACAAGCTCTTTCGAATCAATAAACAATCAATCACAAATAAATAGTAGATTATATGAAAAGATGAAACGTTTTAGAGATTGGTCTCTGTTTTAACGAAATATGAAAAATTTGCACCAACAGAAAAAATGGGCCAAATATGAACAAACCTGCAGTAACGTGTTAGTCTATATAGCATTCAATACTAATCAAATGTCAAGAAATTCCACTTAGCTATGCCCCGAAGCAACGGGTGAAAATATGCAAAATCATAGAAATTGGCTCTCTATTCATCAACGTAGTGTGCAACGGGCACCATTCCCCAACCAAGAATCACGGACAAGGCACCAGTCGGCGAGTGACCAAACTTCCGGAGCATTGTTCATGTGCCGTACTCGGACATGACCGTAGCTTCGGATGGGCGGAGGCTAAGCTGCCCATGACGGTCCAGGCGGAGCCGGAAGCAGAGAAAAACAAGCACGTAAATGGTCAAGAAGACGCGTAGACTGCGATTGCAATGTCGAAGGGGATACGGTGACAACGACTTGAAGGGGCCAAAAACAAACTCGGCAAACGTAACAGTTCCAGGCGTTCGTGTTTGCGCATCTGCCCATCCGGTATTACCGCGTGCCATGCCCTCAGCTCCGTGGGTGCATCACCTATCCCCGCCAGTGGCGTACCATCTCGAGGGTTTCGGGATGCTAAACAATCACGCAAAAATTGCACACGTTATGAACACGTGACCGCATACTCGGCTTGACTGAAATCATCCAGTAAGTCACAAAAATTGCTCTTACGAGGAAAACACATTTTCTAAATTGTTTTCCCACTCATGTATTGCTCAAATGCGGAGTGGGATGTTTGTTCTTCAGAGAACAATACAAATCCAAAACTTTCTGGTGTTGACTGAAGGAAGTGGAGTAAATTAAGATCTGGAATATTAACATTCGCCATTTTATTACCACAACTAATCTCTATATCGTGTTAGCATGCGAACGCAACACAGTGTAGTCACACTCTTAAACGCTTTGAAGATATTGACGGAGGAGGTACTTGCCTCGAATATCTTTACTCTTAGGACTAGCGACTTCTCGTAGGTAAATCATGCAATGATTTTAATTCTCGCAGGCGAATGAAAACGAGATCACTTGTGCATACGTAAATTTAATATCGATATAAAATATATTATTTACGAGTTCAACATTTTAGACATGTATTAGGAAGTCGGGAAGCATTATTTCTACACACTGTGCTCTGATTCACACGTGACCATTCACAGAATCCTGAGAGACACAATGACCACCTCAAACGTGCTGCACTCTCCGACCAAACGAGCAATTTGCTCAATCTCGTTTCTGATAATATGCTAGAGTACGAAACGCGGAAATCTCTGGGGTAGGAGCGATGAGGGGTGACGGGGAGTCATCGATTGCGGATGCGTCTTTCTCCTTCGCCATCTGTCAGCGAACGCTAAACCATTTCAACATCCAACCAACTAATGGCCAGCTGGGAACATATGATCGAATTCAATAACACGCAATCATTTAGAAATAATACAGAAGTATTACTCTTAACTGTTTTTTTAAGGTTGTCAATATACAGGCCACACTGAAGAATATTGTACCTGTAATTGCTGAGCATCTTAGTGACTCGGACTCTACGCGACTGGTGCCCATTGCTGGTCCATCCGTTGGTCACCAATGTTCAGACGAGGGTCTCTTTTGTCAGAAAGACGGCGTTTCACTACTCGCATTATAATGAACCGTACACGAAACACGTTTACGCGCACGGTCCATTAAGATACGTGCAACTACGAACACGTGTCACTTGGACAATCAGCAGCCGACGAATTTCATTTAAGACAGTGGTACCTGCCGAGCTGTGGTTTGTCCCGTTTTGCCCGGGCAGGTAAAACGCAACGGGCAAAACTGCTTTGTACCCTGAGCATTTGTGGATCTTTTCAGAGCAGCGACGGAGACACGTGGTAAGTGGCTCGAAACACTCTGAAAGCCAGTGGTGGAGACGGTGACGGAAGTGGATGTGTTGACGGAGGTGACAACGTATTCAGAAGGGAGATGATTGATATAAATGTAGCATGTATTAGAAGTGAACTTTAAGTTCATGATGGGAGTTGTTGAATGGAAGTAGACGGTGGCAGAGATGAGAAGCGGGAGTTGAGGTGATAACACTGCGGATAATTTTGCAGTTTTATTAATGTGGTAGTTTTGATAATAACGAGAAGAACAAACCGGTAGAAACGTAATTCAGACGTAGACTAAAGCGAGCACCTACGACTCAAACATTCTATGTAGAAGTTAAGATTTCGAATCCAGCGCAAAGTATTTGACCACAAGATTGTTATTACTTCGTTATTTTCAATCAAAGCCACAAATTACTGTTACAATTTTATCATGTTGTCCTTTATCATCTCAGTATTTAACATGATAGACTGCTCTGTCACAATAAGAGGAAGCAGAGGAAGAAAAGAATGAGAAGAAAGAAGAGGAAAAAAACAAAAAAATTAAGGAGATGACAAAGAAACAAGAAAACGAAGAAAAGGTGAAGAAAGAATAAAAAAGAGGAGAAAAGGAAGAAAAATAATACGAAGTAGGAAGAGAGAACGAAGGAAACGAGGCAGCACAGCAGGAAGAGAACCGAGATAACATGACTTGATGAGAAGGGGATCGCGGTGTTGGCGTGGCCGCAGGAGGGGGTGGGGGCGGAGGCTGCAGCGGAGGTTTCTTCTTCCGCCACCCAGAGCGTGCGGGGCGCGCAACCGCAAATCGCGGCGCGGACACGGCGCCGGGTCAGAGGTGACCGAGTCCGACTGACCCGGTCCCGGACCCGCTCCCGCTCCGCGTCCCGTCCCGGCCCGATTCCCGAATCGCGCGCTGGTCAGCCCAGCGGCCGCGCTGCTCACTTTCTCGTGGCGTAATCCGATTCGGGCGAACAACGCGCGCGCTTAAGGAGCGGAGGGAAAGCGCGACAGCGCACGCGCACGGGGCTGCGGGGAATGCGGCGGCGTCAGTCGCGAGGGCGGGGGACGCGGGGGCGCGGTGGTGTTGTTTACTGTGGAGGACGTGCCCGCACCATTTGCGGCCAGGCGTTCACTTGGATGCTGATGGAATGGGGGTAATGGCGGTGGTGGATAGTGGGTGGGCGAGGTTAAGAGCGAGCTGCAATCCGTGGGAAAGAATGTGTGTGTGTGTGTGTGTGTGTGTGTGTGTGTGTGTGTGTGTGTGTGAGAGAGAGAGAGAGAGAGAGAGAGAGAGAGAGAGAGAGAGAGAGAGAGAGAGAGAGAATAAATGTGAAGATCGCAGATTTGATGATAATTTAAATATTAAAAATGACACATTGTAATTATTAGATCCGTTATAATGGTATAATTATAAAGGTAGTGCCATTAAAAAAGAACGACACTTAAGAATTATAATGACGGCGGAGGAGAAAATGTTACTATTATTGAATGAAAAACTGGGTAAACGGAAGAATCCTCAATAATGTCGATAATTATCTCGAAGAAAGTCTTTTCTAAGATATTAAGAGTTTCACATGCCCCTTCAAGCGCTAAATTTAGTCGAGATATAATGGACATGATCAGATAATGAATGATGTGAAAATAAAACTCGCTAATTTTGGACGTAGACACTTCTCAGAACATCCACTATATTTTTTAAGAACAATTAAGCTTGGTATCAGACAACATTGTCTTTTAGAAAAAATGTAGGCATTTTCTCAAGCAACAAAAGTTGCTCCGACTCTTCTGTCAAGTAACGAAGTTGCTTGAAAAATGTTTTGTTCCTCATACGCAAACCAGAGTTTTCAAGAAAATCGAAGGATTTTTTTTGACGATTCGCATGCAATTTTATCCTTTGGCGGTAGGACTGTCAAACTGCTTAACAGAAAACCGTCTTTGATTTGAGGTCCTACAAAAATACTTTTAATTTTAACTATTGGGGACCGGGTGCAGCATGGCAGAGAGTGGCGAGGCTGAGCAGAGCGGAGCGTTGCTTGACGTGATGTGGCAAAGGGTATCTTGGCGTGGTGAGGTAGAGCGTTGCATGGGGTTGCAGGGGAGGAGAGGGGAGGAGAGGGGAGGTCAGATGGAGCATGGAAGTGTCGAGCGTGGCGCGGCTGAGCGGACCATGGCGGGGGAGAGCGGAGTGTTGCTGGGCGGAGCGTGGCAGAACGAAGCGAACCGTCACTAAACGGCCAGGGGCAAGGAGTATCATGGCGTGGCACAGCGTGGAAAGGTTGAGAAAGGAGGGGCGGGACCGGGTGGGGGCGAGACGGGGTGGAGGCGGGCCAGGTGGAGCATGGCAGTGTCGAGCGTGGCGCGGCTGAGCGGAGCGTGGCAGAGCCAAGCGAACCGCTACTAAACGGCCAGGGGTGAAGAGTGTCTTGGCATGGCATGGCACAGCATGGAATGGTTGGGAGGGGAAGGTGGATCATGGCGGTGGCGAGCGTGGCGCTGATCTGAGCGGAGCGTGGCGGGGCGAAGCGTTACTAAACGGCGAGGGGCGAAAAGTGTCGTGGCGTGGCAGAGCGTGGCATGGTTGGGAAGGGAGGGGCGTGACCGGATGGAGGCGGGCCAGTGGAGCATGGCGGTGCCGAGCGTTGCGCTGTTCTGAGCGGAGCATCGCGGGGCGAAGGGTCACAAAGCGAAGGGTGCCTTGGCGTGGCGAGTTGGAGCGTTGGCGGGGAGACGAGTGGAGGGGCACAAAGCTTTTTGTGTCCGTCCGCGATGGCGGCGGCGACGTCGCGACGGGCTCTTCCGGCGCCGCGCCGCCCGCGGCCCGGAATCAAGGCCAGGAGAAACGCGCCCCCCGCGGCCGGGAGGCTGCGCCGCGCGGACCCAGCGGCCAGGCGCTTTCACGCGCTGCCCGCGGGTCGCCCCACTCACTGCGAGCATCTCCAACCCCCCGGGCACACGCGCAGGCGCGGAGACCGCGCGTCCCTCACAATGCAACCAGCAACTCATCGCCCGGGTGGCCAGTCGGCGGAATTTTAAAAGGAGATAAACGATTATCCACTGCTTCTAACAGTGAAATACAAATCGGGACGTCATTTCAAATATGGGGTTACGGTTTTTTACTTTTATTCTAACCGTTCCACTTTCCAAACTGTTGTTCACAAAAACTATATCTGTCGTGCAAATAGGCAATTTCAGTTATGGGGTTTCGGTCGAAATTTGCTCGTGATGGTTTTTAGAAAATCATCTGGTCATTCTTTCTTATGAACTTCTGGTCATGTTGCAATAGATTCGATACATTTTTTTACGTTCGATACCATCGACAAAATGAAATATTGATACGGGTGATTGATCAAAATTGATATTTGGAAGTCCTTGCAATATTGATGAATGATTTAAATCGCGAGAAATTATAAGACATTAGATATTGAAAGTTTTTTAAAACTTATGCACAAATCATTCACAAATATAAAATCGAAAATTGTTAAGATAAAATCGCATGAAATGGAAAATCTAATGAACACTGTAAATATTTTACATCATCTTCATAACAGAAACTTACAATCAGGAAAGTTTGCCTTTACATAATGTAAAGTACATCTGGATATAAACACTGCGTACACTTCGAAAAATTTACACGTTCTCAATACGGAGAAGTTTAATGATTATGAATCAGCAGAACATATGAAAACTCCAGGAATCGATCCAGAATTCTCGTTGCCAACAGAATTGTACCAGGAGGTCCAACTGCATTATTTATACATTTCTCCCTTCATTTTACATATCAACCCCCTGCATCGCAATATTTTCATCCCACCCAGATGTCTCGAAGCAAGTGCAAGTACAAGTTCGACCATCTGGAAGGAATTCGGTGGCCATGTCTGTGCACGTTTTGGGAGTCCTGCCCACTCAAACACGAAAAGGAGAGAGCGGCCAGTAAAGTACGTGCATGTCCACCAATACCAGTTTTTTCAGCGACCCTCCATAAAATTTTCCATCTGATACTCACTTTATGTCATGCATTTTACAACGATCCGTGCATTTTGGGAAGAGTCGCAACCCATTAACAATAAATAGCCCCCGGAACATCCAATACGTTCGCCACCGGAGACCAAATGTTCGATGGAAGCATTTTTTAACATCGCTTCCAACGTTCTCAGCAATCTCAGTTTTTTTTCTTCTGAACTGAAACTTACGTCACATCTGGGAAAGAATTCGCACACGAAAAACATACCCTCATGCATATATTATGCGCAGAACAGCAATAAAGCGAAGTACGTGTTCAGATACGGATTCCAAAGCCCAAAAACGGTTTTTCGGCAGGAATGTTTCAAAGGATGTTTCGGATAACGCTCTGGTAGGTAGCTGATGTATCTACGAATGGAATACAAAACATGGAATTCAATGAATCCAGGAGCAGGATGAAATACATTATAAAGTTCAAGAGAGTACGTTGACGTAGCTGCAAATATTTTCTTTTAAAAAGTATTAAAACATGTATAAATCACCATATAAAATTTGGAGAAGAACGAACGCGTTTTCAAGATTTGAAAAATTCAACGTTGGGCATTTTACTCGTTTTAATACATATTAAGTGTTTTGGTCAACAAAAGAGCATAATCTGAACTATGATCCAATCTCCAACTGAAATATAATTTCCTCCACACGAACTATTCGTAAACGTACAAATCCATATAAATTTTTTAAAAATAAGGCAATAGTTGTTTTTTCAGTACGTAAATTCTTTTTAGTATCTGAGGTAATCAGCAAGAGGTGGCCAATACTGCTAACGTTTAAAAGCGTTTTAACGTAACCGGATTCGCCAGAACTTGCGAATGCTTTCGAATTGCAACTATTGAGCGTTGAAGACGTTTATCGGTAGGTTTAAGTGCCGTACACATTCTAGAAAGACGACAGAAGCTGCAAAATCCCGGTTCACGGATACAGGCGAGGCTAAAACACCGTTCTATACTTCCCGGATATCAATATGATCGCAACGGTACAACGCTGTACATTAATGCTGAATATTTGAACCCAGTTTTTAGCATGGGATACGAAAGCAACTTTTCGAAAGAGCTAATCACGACTATTCAACTACACAAATGGAGACCATATTCTTCTTTATTAACTTGTAGGTAAAGACTATAAAAAATCCTTTCCGCATGTATCTTCTAGTCCTCAGACCATCGCATCTGAAGCTCCCTCCTGAGAGAGAGGGGAGTCTCTTCTCAACTGTCATCTCCGAGTCCCCAGCGGCGGGCGGCGCGAGGGGGGAGCGGGGCGCTCTGCATACGCGCCAGGGCGACGCGTCCTCAAAGGCGCCTTTTCCTCCGCGCGAACAGAAGCGACGCGACCGCGCGCGGGCCGGCGCGGTTCAACGCTCCGCGGGCGTCCGTCGCTCCGAGGTGGCGTCCTCGTTTGAGGCGTCCTTACATGAGACTTCTTGCAGACTTACACGGATCACGTTATCAACTGATACCACTGCAGTGTCTCTACGAGACACTAGGGTTCGAGTCCCGACAGTGGCAGACTAGCTAGGCAGTTAGGTCGAATTAAACTGCTGTCTTGAGGACAATCCTAGCGGCCGACTCCTCTGATGTTTAGTTTTCCCTGCTTTTTCCGATCAACGCCAGGCGAAAGACGGAGCAGTACCATAACAAATGGCCACGGCCCGTGCACGATCTTTTGTTCCCATTCCTTGAACAATCTTCACTTACACACACTTACATGCACTGCACTCCCACACATGCTGGGGGACCGGTCGGGAGCTTAGAGCTTGTCCCACCTGGGTGGAGCCACACTGGTGGGTGATGCCTGGTTGGGGAATTCCCCCGCGAGCCGACGTGTACGTCGGCGTCGAATCTATCCACCCAGAGGGGGGAGAAACCGTCACCCCTGCGATAAAGATAAACTATATTTAAGGGACTAATTCCATTAGCAGTTGACGCACCCTTAATCACTCATTCATCAATGAATCAATCAACACGAGGCCTCTGATTACGAAGCATCCTCACCCGATGCGTCCTCACACGTGGCAGGCTCGCACGTGACCTCGTGACAAGAGGCGACCTCACACGAGACGTCCTAATAGGAGGCGTCCATCGCGGGCGTTGACAGCGGCCGACGCGCGGCTGCGGATCTTCCGCGGAGGGCCCTCCACACTGGACGTCAAGCCCGGCGTCAGCTGAACGATTAGGAAAGGGCGTGCGGTGTGAGTGACACCGAGGACGCGTCACGGCGGCGAGACTCTTAACTAAGCTTCAACTACGAGTGATTTTTTCTGTACAGTGTAGTCTTGCCAGCCCTTTGTGCGGGGTCAATCAATCAATCAATCAACATACATCTTGCGGAGGAAATGAATGATTCGGCTTCATGATTGTGGAGTGAAAGGGTGAGAAAAAGCTGGACTTACGCCATTCAGGTAAACGAAGGGCCAGTTCTCTGATGATTGTTGGTCAGCAAAATTATCAAGGATACACTACTGTAAACAACAAGTCTTTGTTTGGGTCTGGTGAATCTACGATAAGGACACCAAAGGATTTACTTTCCCAACCGTAATAGTTTTCAATTTCCTACGTATCTTATGTAAATTCGATATCGAATATGGCCTAAATTTGGCGTATACGCAAATTTTATGGTTTTCATGTAAGAATTCCGCTGTTCGGTTGAAAACGTTAGATATTTTGCAGGTGGCTGACGCATCTACGCCGGTCCTAGTTATTTCGTCCACGGGACATGTCGCAGGCTGCGTTTGGAGTCCCCTGGCGAAGAGGCGCCTTGTCACGCGAAAAAGTGCGAGGCTCCGCGGCGGAGACGGGCGGCGCGGCGCGGGGCGGCGAGGCGCTCGTACGAGCTGCCGGAAGAGAGGCGACTCGCTTTCAGTCCACTCGACTCCGTCACGACCGCGGACGACTCCTCCCCCGGGGCGGCGGTTCTTCACCTTTTTAGTCAAACACCTCCGCTCAAAGTCAACTCGGGATTCATCCTCCTCTGCGTTTTCGAAAATCTTTAAGAACAATTAAAATGCGTAGTAAGAAAAATCGTTTCATTCTTAGGAGCACAAAAAGTATTGAAGAAAGATTTGTATTTCAGAGTATTATTCTGTCTTTCAGAATGATCACACAACTGTTACAAAATGAAAATATAAAAATTTGTACGAGTTGTATGAACTCGTAGTAAAGAACAATTGAGGGATGTAGTGTCAATTACTAAGGACGGAAGTTCGTTGGGGGAGGCTGGAACGAGTTTGGCGAGAGAATGGACGCCTGAATGTAGGCTGAAAATATTAACGTGACATTCTAGTTTTAAAACCCAATTAATCGCGACTTCAGGTTATTGGAATTTTGGCTAAACCTTGGTGAAGGTACATCAACTAATTAATTAGTGGCTGTATAGTAAAGAACAAGATCTTCACGGAAGCGTGTAAGGTAACAATTGCCCATTTACTCTGGATTTATAAGTTCATAAACAATACATTTACTTTGTTTGAAGTTAGTGTTCGTATTTAAATTACCTCACGCGAGAAGCCAGCGGACAGCCACGTTTGGTGATTGGCAATACCTGCAGCTGAATGCAGGTGTCTTTCGAACGCTCGCGGGCATTCACGTGTGCATACGCTGTTGCGGGAACATTGAGTTCAGTATATTCGTAGCAGAAACTCTTGTATTCGTAATATAATACACATGCCACCCACATTCGACCAATAAATCATTTGCAAACATTCCACCATTCTCAGTAAATATTATCTTTTGATGTGGAGATGTAGAAAAATTGCCTCTTGAACTCCACATTAAACAAAGTAAATGCACACAGGTGCTAGTTGGGTCGAATCTTCCCGATAGTGATAATATAAACTAAGCCATGCATTGTAAGGACATTGCAAAAAGATTTTTTACAATTCTTGAAATAGAAAAATTAGTGATTAATTATCTACTTCGATGAAACAGATTTTAAGTCGTGAAGCAAAAATGCTAGAAATTTCAGGTGTTATTTTATGCTTCTACCTTCCATAACATCCTCCATACCTAGTTGTTGGTATGTGTACTTCGGGAGAACACGTTTTGTACAAGTCGGTAATGTCATCAACAACTACCCAATTAATGTAGTATTAACCTTTCGGATGCAAGATCTCTGCAACAGGCATGGGAGTTGAAATGAAAGCTACAGTACGGTTCACTTAACAGCAAAAACTTACAAAGAAAGATTTTCACTAAGACTGACAGGTCAAATCATTCAACTTGAGACATCACATCTAAATATGTCAAACAAATATATCATGTTATAAAATGCTTTTCGAGATTTACATCTGAATATGTAAAGAGCTAACATTTAATTCTGATAGTGGAGTCCCCGGACCACATAGGAATACAAAAGTGGAACACAATGCATTTGAAAGCTATGAGAGGAAATCAAATTGGCTCTACGAATCTAACGATTTGTCGGAGCTTGAGAGCCTAAATAAAAATATACATTCATGAATGTTTGTACGTTATGTTTTGTTTAATTTCTTGACAAAATAACAGTATCGGCGAGCTTCTTTACCGAAACATTTAACTGTGGTAACCACTGCCCTAAACAATGTTATATCTTAAAATCAAAGTCATCATACGTTCGTGAAGTCAAAAAATACAAACTTATGTCCATCTTAAAACAAATAAAACATTTTACAAAATAATATCTTAGAAGGCACGATGAGAAATCCCCAAAAATATTCAATTTTGAGCTTAAGACCCTCCCCCCCCCAAAAAAATCTTTAAAACATAGCAAACCGAGAATATTATGTCAGAACAACAACAATACAACAAATTAAAATTCACACACTATCTCTCCGTCTCGCTTCACGGTTATTCCCACCGGATGCAAAGCGCGGCCATTTCCAATTCAACACCACACTCGCCGCGATCTTCACGCAACACCACCTTTCACCTGTCCACCCCTCCCCCTACAACGACGCGGACTCCTCAGGGAGCGCGAACACGCGAATCGCATTACCTTGGCGGCGCGCGCGCGCGCAGCGGGAGCAGCCAGGGCCGGTGGGCCGCGTACACGACGTCGGCAGCCGCGGGGCACATCGCGGCGGCGGCGGCGGCGAACACGGTGACACGACGTCGACAGCGGTGACGACGCCAGTAATAATCGCGACGTTACAAATAATATTCACGACGATGGTGCTAAGGATGTCGATGATGGTGTCTTGATGATCCAGGTGATGATTGGAGGAATTTTTATGGCTGTACTGATATGATAAATATGTAATGTAATATGGTAATGATAAGTATGTTGGTAGGACGATGTTAACGATGACGATAATAATAATAATAATAATAATAATAATAATAATAATAATGGAAATATTGACGATGATCTTGATATGACAAAACAATTAACGATTACGAGAAAAATGACAAACTGGTTTGAAATGAATGAAAATGATTGATAAAAAATGCTGGTCTGCCTATCTGTACTGGCTCAACAGCTCCTTACGAGGCTAAGACGTACCAGCGGCGAAAACTACCGGTAGAACGATGTTAACGATGACGATAACAATGGAAATGTTGACGACGATAGTTGGCGATAACAATGAGAAATACGTGAAGATGGTTTGAAGATGACAATGACGTTAGTAATAACGATATAAACACGCCAGCGTTAACAACGATACGGCAATATTGACGATACGAGACGGTCACATCAGGTACTCGGAAGAACCGCGAGAGCGGCGACGTCCACGACGACGACGGCGCGCCAGTGCAACGGCGTGCGCGCGCGGCGAGCGACTGGCGGAGGCGGCGCGCGGGCGCGGGACCCGCAAGAGGAGGAGGAGGAGGAGGCGAGCGAAGACGGCGGGCGAGCGGGGCGCATCAGCATGCGGGAGGCACACTTCCGCCGCCCGGCGCGGCGAGCGCCCGTCCGGGCCGGGGCGTTAGTCAGCGGTGCCACCGCCGCCCACTGCGCCGGCGCGGTGCGTGAGATCCCCCGGCAGGGCGGACGCGCGGCGCCGGGATACACGCGACGCGACGCGGCGCGACTCGCCCCGGACGGACGTGGCGACGTGCGCGGCGTGCGCCCCGCTGCACTGTGGGCCGGCTCCACACCGAGTGCTGCGGAACCTATATTAAGCGGCCACCAACACTGCTGGCAAAAATTGGCCCTTGAGGGGCCCCGGAACGCCCAATGTTAAATTCAAGGAACATTATATACACTAGAGAATTGATATTGTACTGTCATTTCTTGGATATTTTTTAAATCTATCATAGGATTTTTAAGAAATTTTAATTTTTGTTGTAGATATGATTCTTTTAAAGTGTAGAAAATTTACAAACACATTGGCAAAAATTGGTCCTTAAGGGGCCTCGGTAGACTCTACATCTACAATGTTAAATTCAAGAAGCATTATTTTCCAAACTATATACACTAGAGGATTGATTTTGTACTGTAATTTATTGTCTATTTTTTTAATCTATCAGAGGATTTTTAAGAAATTTTAATTTTTGTTGTAGATATGATTTTTTTAAGTGTAGAAGATTTACCAACACATTTTTATTAGTATACTGTACATAATTTTCTTAAATAATATGATATAATAAAAGGCTGTGATAAAAGTTGTAGTTTGACTTGGTGAAGAATGACTAAAAGGTCTCTACCTCAAATAGTTTAGGAAATAATACCAAATATATACCAAAAACAAACTTACGGGAATCAGCCTTCAAAGTGTGCCATGTATTTGTAGTACATTCCTGGCTCATATGACAGATTTTTAGAGCCACTCGACATTTACTCTTATGTTTTTTTATCGATGATATCATAGTGTGTGTCTGGCTTGCTTATCATACTCGCCTAGTTTCATCCCATAATTTTCTTATTTCTCTCATTGTAAAGTAAACAAAGTTGAAGATAATTTCACACTGGCAACTATGCATAGCAAGGTCGATGCGCAGCATTGTATTTAATCAAAAAAAAATAATTATAAACAACAAATAAAATGAATAAACATTTGAAAAGGGGAAATATTGAAAATTAATAATTCAACAAAAAGTGAAAATCGATTGGTTGTTTGATTTTTTTCGCCTCCTGGCTCTTCTTAATGAAGGATTTAAGGTTATTGGAGGCGTAAGTCAAATCTAATTACCGGCACAGGCGGCACTCAGGGCAACAATTGATGTCACTGCAATGCCTCTGACGGGGAGATCCTAGGTTGGAGACCCGTCGAAGGCAGATTTTCAGCACTAGATAGTCAATTCGAGTTCAGCCGCTGTCTGGAGGAGATTTCTAGCGGCGGACTGCTCTGATCGGTAGTTTTCCGTGGATTCTCCGATCAACACCAGGCGAATACCGAGGCAATATCCTAACGAACGGGCCATGAATCGCGCGCAATATTTCGTGCCTCTTCTTCATCCTATCTTCTCCCCTTACTAATACACACATACATGCACTACATTACCCTATATGTCGGGAGGCCGGTAGAGAGTTTATAGTTTGTCGCGAAAGGGGCGGTACCCCTATGAGAGAGATATCTGGCCGCGGAAAACCCCGCCAACCAACATGTAGGTCGTTTCCGGATCTCTCGATCCAGCTGGGGGAAGATCACCACCTTCCGAAATCAAAACATTCACAACACTTACGGGACTTATGACATTAGCAGCTGACGCGCCCGGAAACCCTAAGCAATCAACCAAATGTAATTGTGCTAAATGCTATGAAATGAAACATGTTCTCTTCAGTATTTGAATTTCCATAAATAAAATAAATATAATTTAGATAAGATATTTAGGTTCATTTGCCTCCTCTCTCCTAATATCAAAATACACCCTTCACTTGTCACTCATTCTCTTAATCGAGAAAGTCATTTTACGTCCTTGGCGAATCAAATAAACTAGACATGAAAATGCAATTCATATCCTGTAGAAACTTTACAGCAGCCGTCTGACGAAGGAGTTAGCGAATGAGCTTTAGATCGGATTCGTCAACGCGATGTGCACCGCGACTGCACAGATTCCCACATACGGCACCTGTTAGCAAACCATAGAAATGCGAGAAATGAACGTCTAGTGTCATGGATTTATTAAAATCATATTGTTACCTGAAAAGAAAGAAATCCCCTTGCGAGATAGGCGACACTGGTTGACATTATTCGAAGTAATCTGACACTGCGTCGGGTCCAGAGAAAGATATTAAATCAAAACTAATATCCATCACTTTTTCCATTTCTTTTTAAAATAGATTTAAAAATCCCTTAACATGACTGCTTAATAAAGGTCAATATACAATATGTGTCTGGCCGCTTAGCCATGAGATCACTGTAAAGAGGGAATATTTACTAGTGTCTTATGGGAAACACAATCAGTTTCACGAAAAAAAAATGCCGTTAGGTGAGGTGTTCGCTTAACTGAAGAGGCCGTTTTATCAGGTTCTATTGCATTTATTGGTTCCGGGCGCTTCAATTACTTAGGTTGCCAGGCCCGTAAGTGTAGTTCATGTCATATCCCGAGAGCTTATGAGTGTTCCTCTGCCGCTACAGTGTCGACTTGCTGGTTTCCCCACCAGGTATCTCCCACGCGGGGCACGAGTTCTTGAGTCACGAGAGCGAAGAAGCAATTGATGACCCAGGAAAATCATCTTCCACGCCTGCAAATTATTGCACTTATATGTAACATTATTAATTTCTTATGTGTACATTCGGTATATTTGTATTACTAATTGTGTAATTTTTGAGAATGTCCATGTTTCTTCTATATTTATATATTATTTTATCTGTGCACGTTTTTTGTCTGTTTTGGCCCATTGTGTGTCGTTTGACGCGTGCATTGTCCTGAGCGATAGCGGTAAGCATCTTTGTTTGTACACATAGTTGAAACCTTGAAGGACACGCAACTCTCCTGAAGGTGCGATCATGTCTAAACATGTCGAGGATGTGCTTATAATACGTGTTTAGCATGGGAACTGCCGGATTATTTTGCGCTCGACAGTTAGAATATTCATTGAATTGACGCTGAATTTCTTCACGAAAAATTGAAATCATCTTCTAAAAAAACTTCCTGTAATTTTGTTGTCGATAAAAATTTACTGGCTTACGAATGTATGACAAACATGATTCTATAACTTACTCGTGAAATAACATTTATGCGAGTCAAAAGATCGTTTAAGAACTTCGTGATGGGTTTATGAAGTATAAAGAAAAAGAAGGCATTATATTTTGTTTGCTATTACTTCATCATGTAGATGTTATCCCACCCAGGGTTCCTAGGGCACAATAACATCAACAGCGTGAACTCATCACTCATTTTTTATCGTACGTAAAAATGTATCTGACATATCACGACTAAAAACTTTGCACAGGAGGTTCATACTGCAAAAAAATTGCATTATATTTTAAAGCGTTTCAATTTTCATAAAATACTTTTCTTGGAAGCAGAAAAAACATTCTCTACCAATTATTATGATTAGCGCCCCCTTACTTTGAGAGATGCAACGCATGCAACTCTATTCAAATTAGCATTAATACAAAAGTTCACTCAAGAATTTTACATCACTAAGCCGACTATACAATTAAACGTAATACTAATTAAACGTAACAGCCTCCCCGTCACAGTCTCGGCGCCGCAAAGGCTACCTCCCCCAAAGGCAACAATTGCGAGGGCTGCTACAGGAAATATTATCCGTTTAATTTACAATCGCGTCAGAACATCGAATGTTGTACTCAAATAAC
Organism: Teleogryllus occipitalis; assembly: GCA_011170035.1. NCBI lineage: Eukaryota > Metazoa > Arthropoda > Insecta > Orthoptera > Gryllidae > Teleogryllus > Teleogryllus occipitalis. Next base: position 82,666 of record BLKR01014920.1, on the reverse strand, counting down.
TTTCAAAATACAGCATACGATAAATCAATGTATTCCTCCTTTTATGATCTTTCCATTGCTGATGAGAAAAATATACAGCCATATTCCATTACAAAAAATAAAGATACTGAAATTAATACAAAACTAAAAATATTTCAAACAATATCTTAGCGGCACATTACTTGCCCAATGATTCCGCATTGCTAAGCCAAAACTGCACATCGGTGTCGTGAACCGTTTAGAAGTTACGGGGGTGGCGCATAGTTGGTGGGACACACTGTATAACAAATTGACCATAGGAGCAGAACCTCTACGTCCCATGCAGTCCTGGGTTCGCGTCCGGAGCCCGCCGTCACCACCGCCGCCGCCACCGCGCGCCGCCGCCGCCGCCGCCGCGCCCGAGGTCATCGTCCTGTCCAGCGCCTGACCCGCGCCACGCGGTTCCTGACGCGACCGCTGCCGCCTGCTGCAGGCGCAGGCTGCACGCGCGGCGCGCGACCGGACAGACTCGCGACATTTCCAGCCTTCAACGCTTCAACGAGTCGCGCCAGAGCCCTGCGGGACGCCTCTGTCACACGATATTTGCAATTCCCTCTTTCATCATCAGTACTGTTTTGTTGCCTACTGTGGCCCGAGTGGGTTTTGATTTCGGGTGCGACAACTACTTTGGACATTCGTCCCCTAAGACTAGTGAGACGATGGTGTTCCTCCTGCGTTGCGACCGACCTTCACGTCAGCTTCAGGTTGCCCTTTTCCAGTTACCTACTCCAGGTGGGGTACGGCCCCAGCCGGACACGCTCTAAGCTCCCGACTGGTCTTTTGACATGTGTGGTAGAGTAGTGCATGTGAGTGCTTGTGTAAGGAAGGGATGAGGACAGGTCAAGAAAGGGGAAGGAAAGATCGCGCGCAGTCCGTGGCCCGTTTGTTAGGGTACTGCTCCGGCATTCGCCTGATGCTGATCGGAGAAACCATGGAAAACTACCGATCAGAGCAACCGGCCGCTAGAATTCTCCTCCATTCACGGCTTGATTTCGATTAACCTAAGCAGATTGTGCTGAAAATTCGCAGCCGTTGGGTCTGGAATCCTGGGATATCCGGATGGACAATGTGGCATTGGAGGCAACGCGTGATCAGACAGACAATTTCAGTCTCTGTCCCTGAGTCCTTTTAAGAGTGCCAATGTACTGCGTACACCACTATCATACGATATTTGTAATTCGCAGTAAGATAATCAATATTGTTTTGTTGCCTTATATGTCCTACCTCTGGAGTTTTGGGGGTATTTAAGACTGTTTAATATTTTCTTAATGAACTTAATGAAAAGATGAACGTACTGTAAATCTCAAGTATGACGCTACTCCCACCATACGGTGTTCACGCAATTAGTTGTCACCTTGCAAAAATGGGAAATATTATGTAGACGATGCAAAACTACAATGAGATGTTCCATCATCATTATTGAATTCGGAAACAAATGGCAGGAATTATTCCACGAAAGTTTCGAATATAAAAAGAAATGATAAGGTAGGGAGAAATGGAGACACTTAGAAGAATGAATTGTTATTCTAGAGGTAAACAAATAAAGAGGTTCAAACGGAATTACCTGATTGTAACTTAACACATACTTCTACACATAAATTATGCAACATACAATAAAGAAATTCGGTAGAAATATGAACAATCTGCAAATAACATTGGTTCAACGTGAAAACTATATTCGCAAACGCAAGTTTGGATATTCCTGGACGTTGTTGAAGCGGCAGGAAGGAATGAGGCTGACTGGAAACATTTGGTATTTGGACACCGGTGCTGCAGCCAGAAGGAAGGAGGTGGACTGCCATGTACGACCGTAATCTCTTACCGCTACTCAAGAGGTACGTGCTCGTGACTGCACTTTCGTCAGATTAGTACGAAGCACTACACATCTTCCACTCGCGTATTTCATGGCTAAGCAAGCGGAAACGGTTGTAAACAGAAATAGCAATGCGGGAATAGGGAGCAGTTTCGAGAGAGAAACAATCTGTGAACGTTGAAAATAGTAGCAGAGATATAATGGAACAAGAAAAGTGACTCATACTCGTTCGCGGTTAGTTTTACCATCTCTTGTTTAATCGTATTGGGCCGCCACACGGTCCTGATTTGCTCACGTGATTATTCATCGCGTTGTCCCACTTTAGCGGTTGTCTGAGTGTCCCACCCATTTTACTTTGACACAGCTGTTTGCTATGCCTACTGTTCAAGTGAGGATCGCTTTGATGCAGGTAAGAGCATGTTGACATTTGCCCTGTTGCGGAGCATACTCGGAACAGGGATTCGTGCGTAGACTTTCTGGACAAGGGCAACCGCGATCACGTGTCCTGTCGAAATAAGCAGACGCCAGATATCGCTCACGTCAGTTTAACTGCGTGGCCGCCGACTGAACGGCGAGATCCCATAGCTGGGCGAGTAAATCCTGAATAACCGATCTCGCATGTTGAGCGTGTGTGGGTCCCTTGAAGCTGAGCTAAGGATGTGCGTGGAATATGCTGAACTTCGCAATCGCACCCAGGCAACGGGCCGGAGGTCACGCCCTCCAGCCCGGCCGCGCAATCAAAGCGAAGAACGGGAGTCCGCTGACACACGACCGAGATAGCGCCTCGCGCGCCGCGGACCGTGGGTTCGAGTGCCCGCGCGGCCTCTCGGCAGTCGCCGGCAGCAGACGAACTGGCCCGGGCGGATTCCTAATTAAGGCCGCGACCGCTCCGGGCCGACCCTCCCACTGCGTGCCGGCGGCCGCTGCTATGCACCTGCGACGACTGGCGCGGCCTGCCGCTCGCAGGCGCGTTGTAGGGAGATGCAGAGGAGGAAAACACGTTCAACAGATTAACTCGTAAACTCAGGCAATCGAATAATCATTACAGAAATACACACCATATTTAAAACGCAATGAAGGTTTTCATGACCGGTGACATTATAACCGGTTGCTAATAGGCTGACAATATGGTTGTTTGTCGGTTTAATAGAAAATGTTTCTCCAGTCGCCAGAGGCAGCTGTACACGAAACTTATGGAAAATAATTTTCCATTGAACCACGGCCAGCGTGGGAAACAAAAATCCGGTTGTATCTTTAAGGTTGGTTCTTCTTCTTTTAGTACTACAATTTATCTCTAAGGAAAGTTAACGACCAACTATCAGGACCGATACCTATAATAATAATAATAATAATAATAATAATAATAATAATAATAATAATAATAATAATGCCGGCCCCGTGGCTTAGACGGTTGCGGCAGCCGTCGTCTGCGCCGGGGAGGCTGCAGGTTTGAGACCTATAGGTATAGTCATATTTGTGATTGTCTCTTCATTCTTCATAATCATCCTATCACTCCATAATTCATAATTCAAGGCCTAACCACCATGTCTTACCAAGGGATGCAGCTGGAAAACTGATCTCCATAACCTCACACGTTAATCTCCCTGGAATAAATGATAATGATGATAATGATGAATAAATATGACTAGGTCTTGGAAGAGAACCTGTAGCGTGAACATAATTGGCCGAAGCGCATATAATAATAATAATAATAATAATAATAATAATAATAATAATAATAATAATAATAATAATAATAATAATTAGTGATGGTGATGATGGCTAAAATAAGCCAGGCAGACAATTATGAAATGATAAACATAGTCAAAAGTTTTACATTTTCCTTCCAAGCTACAATCAGACAAAGAAATTTCTATCTATAAAGCAAGATTTGAATTCAATTCTGCCTCTCAGCGTTTAATATTTGTACATTTTAGGTGGACGATCTCCTCTAGCGACAACTAAAACGTTCATACAAAATCTTGAAAAATAATATTCGGAGCGGAACTCTTTCAAGGAACCAACGCTTCAAAAGTCGGGACGAATACTTGGCAAGTAATGCGCCTGAAAATCATGCTATTTTGTCATCTGGCTGCATCAACATAAAAGCATTTGCAGCCTTGAACGCATAGGCAGTAATAAGAGCAATTGTCCTAAACGAGTTATCTCGAATAGAATTGTCGCAGGTAAATGCCCGCTCGACAAAAACCTCATTCGGTTTTTCGTGTAGTCACGTCGCATACGTTATGTACGGTTGAGCCAGGAACAGTTTCGGGCGTTGATGCAAATATAAGCCAGTGGCGTCTCTCAGAACGGATAAAACACATTTGCGCAAGAAGCAAGCATGTTGCAAGGAGACTCTCCCCACAGAAGGTTTAATCTTAAATTGTTATTAATTTATGAGGATTCTCTATACCAAGGTTGGCGTTTACAGAAGGGATATTGATTGTAGCGATAAATACATATTAAAGATGATTGGATGAATGATATTTGGAAAAGGAGATAAAGAGACAATCATGTAATCCTATGTTATAAGCAAATCTTCAGATATTTTAAGAGAAGAGAGCGAAGTTTGAAATCCAGTTCCTAGAGGCTGACTGCTGGCATAGGCGCTACTACGTAAGAGAACCATTAGGAGTAATGGTGCTAGGAGTAATGGTGCTCATTAATTTGCATTTATTATTTCAAGCCTTATAAGTCATATTATTGTAATCCACTGGATAATGTCGACGTCTTCCCCTCCGGCGCCCCAGCCCGGATTGGACGCGTCGTCTTAGAACGGAATGGAAGATCGCGCTTGGGCAGTGGTTCGTTGTACGGGATGCTGCTGGTCATTTCCTAGGAAGTGAACAGGAAGTCCAAGGAAGCCACCTATCGGGGCGCCTTATGAACTCAATTCCGTCAGGCACTTCCACTCATCGATGCCTGACACACCAGCAAATTTTCAATACCTGTCAGGGATCGATATCTTGATCAACATGCGTTGTCTTTAACCTCGGAGCTACCAATGTTGCTATTATTTAAAAATATCAGTGTAAATAACAATATTTTACATCTAACGTGTCCTAAGAAATTGCAATGTGATACCACAACATACACAAAACGAGCTACACTTACTATAACATACGAGTGAAATATTGTAGCCATTTGTTTCTTGTTCTTAAAACATGAATGTACAGAGAGCTACTTTGCTTCCGTCATAAAATCTAATTATCTAGAGTTCTTCAGAAATGATTATCAGACAGAAATATCAGACATATCATATCATATTTAAAATCGAACCCATCCATTTAGTGAATTCTTTATGACACAATGCCTTATTATTTTACTTCAATATAATACAACATATGAACTACAAATATATGAATGAATCCTTAGAAAGGGAAAGTGATTACGAATATATTATGAGAACAATAATAACGCGATGGAGGACTGCGACACTAAAGAAACGGGAGAACCCCGAAACAATGACTGAAACTGCTTTTTCTCCACCGAAAACTACATTGATCGACCGAAATTTGAACCTCGATATCTAAAGTTCGAAGATGAATGACCTGACTACTACATCATGGGTTCCCCTCCTCCTTTGGTATCTTCTTATTATTTTGCCAATACTGAAGTATTATTGCAATAACCGGCCTTTTTGCATGGTTGGATGGATAGATTATAATGAAGAAAGAGTAGGAATGATGATGGCGAAGTTGTGGGCTGGGAGGCAGGGGAAACGGGAGAACCCCGAGTAAACCTGCGAAGAACCCGCTTTGTCCCCCACAAATTCCACACCGATCGACCGGGATTTGAACCCTGGCTTCCACACGCGGAAGGCAAGCGGTCTGAGCACATCAGCTCCGGCCATCCCCTCCATTTAGTATTCGTGCTTCCAAATATAAAATTCATCTAACGAGCGAGGGCTTCGTTTGCTCCGGCCGCCGCACCCACCTCCACCTCCACCGCCACCGCCGTTGCCATCGCCGCCGCCACCGCTTCCACCGCCACCGCCATCGTTATCGCTATCGTCATTGTCATCGCCATCGCCATCGCCATAGCCGCCGTTTCCGCTGCCATCGCCACCGCTACCACCTCTACCGCCATCGCCACTGCCATCGCTGCTGCCACTGCCGTCTCCGCTTCCATCGCCACCGCCATCGCCACCGCCACCCCCACCGCCGCCGCCGCCGCCGCCGCCGCCACCGCCACCGCCGCCATCGCCATCGCCATCGCTTCCGCTGCCATCGCCACCGCCATCGTCGCTGCCACCGCCACCGCTACCACATCCATCTCCACATGGCCACCGCTATCACCGCTGCCACGGCCGCCTCCGCCTCCGCCGCCGGCGGGCGTGTGCCCCGTGGGCGACGCGACGCACGCGAAGGGGCCGTAAAGGCGCCGGCCGTCTGGGGGCGATGGGGCTGTGGGGCGCCGGGCAACGGTACCCGCCCGCTTCATGCGGACGAACATCTTTACGGGCACGTACGACACGACCACACGCAAGAGACGGACGCCCGAATATTTGGGTGTCGTCCCCTGGGAGGATGCTCACGGGGTCAAGCAGCCCTAGAAAGGGCTTTTGACTTACTTACACTGCAGGAAGACTCGTGTTGGTGCCTGCTGGAGTTATGTAATGCGCCACAAAGGCAGAAAAACTCTTCCGTAGGTTGGTCCACTGGTCTTCCCAAAAGTACAAGAGCCCTTTTTCGTTAAGTATTGTTCGTTAACTTGCTCGATTAGCCGATTTTCATTAGCAATCCACAAGGATACTGTAATGTTTTTTTTCTTCTCCTCCTTCTTCTTCCTCTTCTTCCTTTCAGGATTTCAGCCCATTACGGTGTGTTAAACTTTACTGAACTCCTTAGTTTAATCGTGCCCCGGCTTCATTCCACCTGCATCAAATTCTTTCGAGATTTCTTCCACCGAATGCTTCATGAAACCACTTTCGGTAATCTATCGTATTTGCCCAGAACTGACTTTTCCGTGCGTTTCTACAGTAGTTTTTTTATTTTTTGCATTATTTTCCTTAATCTTTTTACAATCCCGAGAAAGCCGGATGCCAATTAGCCTCATAATTTTACAGAATAATTATAAGGCTTGCAGCAAAGCGAGAAAGTAAAGTTTCGCCGTTACTCAGACAAGATGTTTAAGTTACGCAATGAAATCCGGATTCCGCTTCCAATTACCCTTTTGCCGTTAAGAAAAATCTGAATCGTAATTCTTCAACTGGTCATAACGGTTGCAGTGGGGTACCCCGTGAGCAGAGTACGCGCGTAATAAAATCTCATTTCGCTAACAGGATGAAAAGCTATTGCATCTCTCAAGACGCTGGACAAATGAATGAATGAATGAATGAATGAATGATGTATCATTGCACATGGGTGCCTCACGAGCTAACATGATGCACGTGGCCAGAGCTCTATCAGAAATTACATCATGCAGTATGATCTTTGAGTCACGTAGCAGCAGCAATGGCTATTCTGAGCAAACATAATGGGATCAGTCACCAAATGATGAGTAAGCGTATACTTCAAACATGTTTTACGAAATCAGATCAGGTAAGACAATTATCAGCCAGTACGGCATCGGGATAAAACAAAGCTGTACTATTTTGATATTTCGTACGATTTGAGGATTGAAGTTCTTTTAACAATACACGTGATGTGTGAGAAAATAAATTGAAAATTAGAAAAAACGAGAGATGATAGATGGAAAAACAGATGAGCGAAATCTGTTACAAAAAGGCACAATCTCAAAAAATAATGATTTTTTGAAAAATGGACATCCAAAGCAATAAGATGGGAGTAGTATTGTTTCGTTTCAGACCGGATACCCTTTACTGGCGATTTTACAGAGGAAATTGCGATATTCCTTTAGAGAAGTCATCCTTTTCTAGAGGAAACAATTTCCATACACGGAAAGAACTCTCTTTTCCACTACATTTCTCCTCGCGATTGACATATGTCCTGACGCCTTGTCCTACATTAACCTTTCTCTCCTTCTGCCTTCCCGTCTTCGTCGAAGCCGGCGCAGGGCGGGCAGTAACGAGCGCGCGCGGCATGGAGCAGGAAACATTCATATCGGCCTGCGATCCGAGCATGCGTTTTCCTTTTACCGTCGCGGGAAGTAAGAGCAAAAGAGCGCGGCCGCCGAGCCAACGAGAGAGGCGCTAACTTGACAGACGCGTGCGTCCGAGCGCGAGAGTTCACCCATGCGCGCGTTAACCCAATGGCCTCTAAAGGCGCGAGAAAGTTCGCCAGCCCCGCGACACCCGACCGCGTGGCGACCAGCGTGGTCCGCGAGATGTCCGCCGCCTTGAGAATTGGGGATGCGACGATGTCGTCGTTTTCAAAACATCGATGTAGTTATAGAAACATCGATGTATTAAACATCGATGCATTAAACATCGCTTTATTAAACATCGCTTTATTAAACATCGCTTTATTAAACATCGCTTTATTAAACATCGCTTTATTAAACATCGCTTTATTAAACATCGCTTTATTAAACATCGCTTTATTAAACATCGCTTTATTAAACATCACTTTATTAAACATCAATTTATTAAACATCGATGTAGTAAACATTGATATATTAAACACTGATGAATTTAATATCGTTGTACTAAACATCAATGTATTAAGCATCGATATATTAAGCATCAATGTGTTAAGCATCTATGTTTTGTTTTCATTGGTTGTTGCGTTTTCACTGTTTTGGGTGGGAATGAAAAAAGTTCCATAATAACAATTTTGTAAAAGTTAAAATATGAAATAAAAATCTTGAAAAACTATTGTTAGTTCATGTGCTTGAAAGAAGCGAACCCTGTTTGATGTATCATCATCCTGCATACATCAGTTTCAAGAAGTAATGTTTAACCAGTTTCGAGAATATCGTCGTTTCACAAGCATTTAAGTTGAATTACCGACCATGCCAGAAAATATAATGTATTCAAGCAACTAATAAATGTATTTTGAAAAAGTAAATACAGGGCATTTAATGTGAATATGAATCTTCTCTTATGTGTTCAAATAAAGCAATGGTTATTTACGAAATCAGAATTTAAAAAAATACTTTTTAAAAAATACGAATTTTATAACCCAGTGAATATGGTCATAAGTTCTTACAATACGAATATTAATTTATTCACTTTAAAAACATTCCTATATAAAATAATATTTTCATTTAAATTTGACTCTTCATCTTGTGAAAGATGACAGACTGTATTGATAGAAGTTATTAGGAGGACATGGATTATATAGGAAACTGATCACAGGTTCAATAACCAAAGAAGATAAAGAAATTGACATAATTTTAACAATAGACCATTGGAAAACCGAATGTGACCTCTGTTGCAAAAATAAGCGCTTATCTCTGTACAGAATTCGGTTTCCTTCAGTTCTCAAACCGTCAGTTTGTACACCTTTGAAGATGTTTATCCCATTTTTCTTTCCCTTCACATTATTCTCTCAGGGCTGAGCCCAGCCAAATGCAGAACATTCTGGGTTGTCACGACACTTCAGATAATTCTCTGAAGTATTTTAGTTGAGTGAGGGGGATTTCCAACTGCTCCGGAAAGCGTCTGTGCGAATAATCTCCCCTGCGCCTTTTTTGAAGCGTGCGGGTCAACAAACGGGAGTTAAGCCTCCATTCTCGCTCCCTTCCCTAACGACGATTCAGTATCCGGCTAGCGCCCATCGTCGCGTCGTGACTAGATTCTGATCTCCCTTTCACCCGCGAATCTGTGATAATGAAGTACCAGCTTCGGAGAACTTATATGCAAGAAAGAGTTACCTATCGCGCTTGATGAAGAGCGGTCTCATTCTTTATGCTCAACAGAATGAACTGTACCAATATAGTGAAGTTTCTACAATCTATTTCTGAATAACTCGCAAATGTTGAAACAGGTGGTGAAAAAATATGTGATAAAATAGTACAGATCGACCTTCCTGGTAATCTTCATTGAGATTCATTCACACAAATTACAAATGGTACTTGTTGAAAATCGGCGGTAAGCTCTGAAGCTAAGCATTCTAATTTCAAGTCTCATTTTATAACCATCAGATTAAGGTCAAATCGCGAAGAAAAAGGATCCATAAAAGGGCCAGAACCCGAAAAATATGAGACTGAAGACTAGTATAGCGTAACATGAGATTCAAACAATAGCCCAATAGTGTTATTCAAGCTTTGAAGCGCGAGAACTTCGAATTTACAGCCATGGAGTTAGTCAAGACAAAATGTAGACCAAGAATAAATCTCCAGAATCAGATGCTTATTGCCATTTCTAAATTAGTGACGAGATTGGATTAACAGTGTAATATACCTTTCATATCACTAACTTTTCTGGACTATAAACATGTTCGTTTTCTACAGTTATCCTTACAGTTTTCCTCATTTTGTCAAACATTAGTTAAATTCAGTAATTACAACAGTGAAGAGTGGAAATCACTAGGAATAAGTATTTTGTTTACTGCAAGTATATAATAAAAAGGTATACATAATGACCTTACTTTCACGAAACACAGCTTTAATTATCAATTAATTTTAATAAGGGGAGTCGTGTGCAGAATTTGTTACCTGAAGGGAGTTGCGGCAACAAAAAGTTTGAAAATCACTGGCCTAGAAGGATGATTATTAACCATTTTTTATTTACAAACCAGAAGTGAAAGTGGTAAATTAAAGAAAAATGCATATAAAAACCTTATATTCCTCAAATTTAAAAGAAAATCAGTTAAGAATGTTCCAGCCAAAACATTAATTTCCAATTTAGAATCTATTTTTTAACAGATTTAAAATGTGCTTTTGCTCTTGAGTAGACGTGGTTAATAAATTATTACAGATTATTTGTGCTGAGAAATGACTGTTATTTCGCCAGAACTACTAGTATAAAATCAAATCTCTATTTGTGTGTCATTGAAAACATGTTTTATACTGCTCGGGAGGATAATATTGTTTGTAGTTTTCAAATACAGACAAAAACGCTTGTTGGTATTTTAGTCGTAATTCAACAACGTATATTAAAAGAGAGAACTCAGAAAAACATAGTTTACATGCCCCTTACTCACGTATAGTTTTTACTATTTTTGGAGAGAAATAAATTAAAATTAGAATATATGATTCAATAAGGTACTTAAATAAAAATTGTAAACCCACAATAATTCTTCAAGTTTTCGTAATCAAAGATCGGATGATCAGAAGGTACATCGATTTTTCTGCAGCCCTTTTTCACCCGGGATTGGTTTCCAAACCGCGCAACCGGCTAGGGCAATAACCGAAGGCGGACACGAGGCGTCGAAGCCCGCAAAGCAAGCGTGCTCGGAGGCGCCGGTCGCAGCGGCCGTATCATTTTCGAAGTCGCCCGTTCCCCGCGGACAAAGACGGCAATTCCGCAGACAATGGACTCGGGGACAATGCCGACGGCGGCGGCGACGGCGACGGCGACGGCAGCGCGACGCGGCGAGTCACACCTCGTGCTGAAACACATCCACTCGTTGGCGACGTCAATGGCCGGCTCAGTGACACTTGGAAGGTAGAATTGCCGGGAGCTGCACGGCAAGGGTCTCTTGGGTTTCGAGATTGAAGCATATTTTGAAGAGGGAGGCATTATTCCCAGGGTGAGGAGGGAGTGAATGTCCCCACATATTTTCTTCTTTTCAATGTAATTACTAAATAAAATACTTGTTAGAGCAACTGGACGTAAACCAGGAGACCCGGGTTTGAGTCCCGATCGGGGCGGCAATTCCGTGAACAACTTTCATTATTAAAGTACTTGCTTCGATGGTGGAGGAAAAATATATTTTTTTAAATTTATTGCACCCGAGCAGTGTATAAACCAATTTATAGGTCTGAAATTGGATACAAACACTAAACAAATAATACAATATTAACTGAAAAGCACCGAAGTGCTTGCAAATTAAACTAACTTAACCCAATTAAATAATTTTTGAGCCGATGGCTACTAGAAATATGCTTCGATTGAGTTTTTGCTTGCGTGCGGTTCTAAGCGTCCGGAAACGATCCAAATCGCTCTGCGTAGACATAGCATTTCCTCCTCACTTTATCGTGGGTAGCAATCGTCCGTATCTCACAGAGCTCCTGCGGCCAGAAGAGAAAACATTATTTAAGACCTCTGGCCCGGAAGGAAGAATCCTTCTGTAAACTACCATCGAGAGTATCCTCTTCCAGATAAATGCTTCACTGGATGTCTCTTCGCCCACAGATGGGGGAAGCCATTCTCGGACAAGGGCAGAGGCTGTTGCAGTAGCCTGGCAGAAGTCCGGGTGAAGGCGCAAACCGAACCGAGAGGTGTCTCTTTTTCTAATTGCAAAGTCGGCTAGTGTAATCTAATTTGTTGCATATATTCAGTGGTAGTAATTTGTTGTATATTTTATTTAAAGTAGCTACGGAATCTCCCCTCCTAAAAAACAAGCGCGTACCGCCATTTTTTGCAAGTTTATCATAGGTAAGTTTTTAGTTGCTGGTAATGATAACCTTCAATACGCATTCAGAATAGAAAGGAAATTCTAATGATTCTAATGATATGAAATCACATCGACTAAGTCGCATGATTTCTGGATTGGACATTGTGGTTTTGTAAACTTGTATGATGATCGGAACGCGAGGTTTCAGTCTTACAATAGCCCAGTCATTTAGCGGACGTCCGATGTACGAATAAAAAGAAATTAAAGACGTGCCCAAACACGTTGTTCGGTCGGTAATTCAGTTTTAATGACGAATAACCGTTTTAAAAGATTTGTCGCATTCACCCAGAAACGTCACCTATTGGAGAGAAGACAAAGAATTCCTTTGACGATTCAGGAAAGTTCAGTGGGTAGTCACGAAGAGCATTGATTCTTCATAACAATATGGGGAGTAATTCCGCGAAGTAAAAGCTCAATAGGAAATAACCGAATAATACGTAAATAAAATAAAAATAACCAACAATTTTGATAACTGAAAGGGAAAATATACACAATGTTATAAAGTACATTGATACCAATAGATGAAGTCACCAAAATCATTTCATCATCAACGAAGCGATGACGCGATTGTAACACACTTCTGTAGCGCTGCTGATTGCTATTGCCATAGCAGACGCGATTGAAACGAAGAACTGTCAATCTGATTCTGAGATAGCAGAATGAATAACGAGAATGCGAATCGCTACATCTCGTCAGAAAGGGCGTGGCGCATCAAATGGAAGTACTAAGAGGATGAAATGGGCGGTAGGAAAGGTCTCCCAGAGTTCAGAGGAGTGCGAGAAGGGAAGGAAGATTCAGGAGTGAAAAAGAGGAAATCAAAGGCTAAGGCGAAGGAGCGTGAGAAAGATAAAAAGGAAAAAAAAACAACAACAGAAAGTGAAAACGAAAACACAGATTTGACGAAGAGGAGATAAAACCAAAATAAAGAGGGACCTATGTATTTTTAAAAGACGACTTTATTATCGAATACTTTGACATGATGTTTGTTTTAGTGTTTATGAAGTGTGGACGTATCAAGTGTGATAGACATCAAGTTTTGAGGGTTCTTTTTTTGACGAGACTGATCTGGGACGGCAATGGAATTATTGACGACTTGAAACAGAAAAATAAAATACAATAAAATAAAAATTATCTATATCACGTAAAACACATAAGGGGATGGAGATACGAACATATTTTTATTTTGTATTTGTTAATTTTGTTTATACGTATATATTGTCACCGGCCAACAATTTTGAAAGACAATTGAATAACTCACTGCATATGCTTTCTTTCATATTAACTTTCATTACAAATAATTATTCATTTAACATTATTCACTTATACTCAGCGCTTGATTTCTGGCGGAATGCAACGGAACGTCGTTCCGGTACCTCGGGAATAATTATTAAATTATTTTATAAATATATCACTATTTCTACGAAATTATTAATTAACTTGGAGCACGTTCCGGGGCCTAAAATGTAAAAAATCAAACACTGCTTATACTTGCACGAAAAGAGCCGGAAGCGAACATGCACAGGGAAGAGCACATGAGAGCGCGAGATCCGAAGCGAAACGCGTCCGTCGCGAGGCGGCAGCAGGAAGGGCGAGGAGCGCGGCGCGGCGGCCGATGTTATCCGCGCGTGTCTCCATAAACTCTAATTGGGCGGGGGCGTGGCGGCGCCGCCCGCCTACGCAGCCGCAGATCGTGTGCCGGTGGTCCTTCCACGGCGCCGCCCGATTCGCATCGCCCACGCCCCGCACGCCCACCTGGCCGGTGGCGCACCTGCCGCCTCGGCCCGCCCGCCCGCCCGCCCGAGCGCCCTGCCTTGCAGGACACCGCGCCGCGCAAACCAAGCAAGAGTACTACCTCGCGAATTATTTTTTTCCTACGACTTATATTCAACCGACAGCTATTTCTGTCCTAGACAAGTTCTCCAGCGGGTTACCTTTACGTCCATATGGGGCGCATATTCGATCGTACACTACACACTAATACACTTGCAGGCTCCTCTGGTGTGTGGTCAGCAGAACGAAAGGCCCTCCGCGTCAACACATATAGGAGAGGCTAGGGACAATCAACCACTCCCAAGGAGGCACTCAAAACCGTCACCCTTCAGACCGAAACGCTGAGTGGTACTCGCTCTTTTCCATCCAGATCGCCCTCGTTTGTTTTTTTAAAGAACAGAAAATTGAACGTTACATTGACTTTTATTGACTAATCCACTAAAAGGCTGAGTCACCGGAAAATTCCTAACGTTTTCCCGTTTTTGAAAACTTTCCTCGCACTATGCGAATATTAAATATAAGTAATATAAAAATATCAATAATATTTAGTTTACATTTACTTAACAAATAAATATAAAGAAGTGATAGAGATAATGCAGGCTAGCGGGGCCAACAAACAATAAATAAAATCATCCAATAGGTAGACTACGTTACTATTTGCTTGAATAAACCTGTCTATCCTGCCAATAAGGTAGCGAACACGCATCAAGACAGATTCGAATCTATAACCCTAGCACAGAAAGGTTTCCATCGCAACCGTCTGCGCCACCGAGATCGGCACAACACTGAACATACGTGCGCGACGATTAAATAAAAAAAAAAGCTCCACACATCACAGAAAACATGAAATCTACAAAACATACAATCTATTCGATTGGCCGTGGTTCCAACGACTTTCATCCAACGATTTCCGAGCAGAATAAATACGGAGCAAAATGTTGCAGGAAAGTTTCATGCGAACTCGTGCAGAGCCAGTGGCGGCCATCGGCCCCGCCCCTCCGCGCGGCTTCCGAGCAGAAGCGCCCGCGATCGCTGGGGGCATCTCCTTCGCCTCAACGACCCTCAACGATCGCCCCGACGACGGCAGCGCGCGGGCCCCTCTCGTCCGCACAGTGCCCAGGCTCCCGCCTCGCGCGGCCGAACATTCACTCTCCTTCGTGGAGATTAAACACTTTGAGTCCCTAGCGTTCCAAGGGTCCCAGGATCTAGGGTATTTTAAGTGACGTCAGAAATTATTTTTGGTGAAACAAATACATAAAACCTTGTCTTTTGTTAATTTAAAGCAAATGAAAAAATACGTAAAAGTGTCAACTTTTATATTTTATTGACTTACTTGAATATATTTAAAAAATATAGCATAAAATAACTGCGCAGAAACAATATATATTTTTCAGAATCAGAATTTTCACATATTTTATTCTAAGCATTTTTATGATTTTTTCTGAACCTAATTACCCATTGATTTTATAAAAGTCGTAATTTTGTGGCCCGCTCAACGTTCTAAACTCAAAACAACATACGCGCCACAGTACACAACTTTGTCAACCATTGCAAACGACTACAAAAAGCAAGTGGCATTACCGGGTCGCAATTTGCAAAATAGTTCGCAAATTGCATAAAAGATGGCAATAAAATACAGTCACAGAGATATCTTAGTGCCCACAACCGGTATATATTCGGACTTGGGACTCTCGACCAATAAGCAAAGCCCGAGTCGGGGGCTTGGGCTTCAAAGTGTTTATGGTTTCCAGCAACGGATATCTCGATTATTAAGTTCACAGATATTTTATAATGAGTTCGAATTCGCTCAATTCGTTAAGAGTAGTAGATATCACGATTTTAAGATTCTTTAGGAGAAAGGGAATAGCTAATAGGAATAGCTAAAAGGAATGTTTTCAATTTGAAGATTAACTAGTTTGATATATTACATACTTCAAATATTTTATGATCGAGTTATTAAGGTTCCAGATAGTCAGATTCGAGATACGGAGGTTCGAGATATTGACATTCGAATTACGAACGTTCAAATGCCTTTCAAAAATATAAATATATATAAAATAAGGCAATTATGCGTTAAAGTGAAATTCTAAAGACTGGAACTTAAACTAACGTCTTCTAGGCATACACGCCCGAGAATTTTAACAACAGAGACAAGATACTCGAAACAGAATTCCACCAACGGTTTTCGCCCGGGTGGATCGCCCTCTTTCGGCACTGCGCGTCGGGGCCGAGCGAGGGGGAGCCGGCGGAGGCTGCCGCTCCTGGAGCCGCGCGCGATTCACCGCGCCTCGTTATGGCCGCGGGCGGGGACGGCTGCGTCGGGGGCGGGGCAGGGCGGAGAGCGGGCGCCGCGAGGCCCGATGGGCGATATCGCGTCCGGAGAAGAGCGGGGTAATGGATCGGAGGATTAACCCTCCCCTCGTTAAACAAATCGGCGCGTGGCCCGGCCCGGCGCGGGGCGGGGCGGGGCGGGGAAGAGTGGCCCAGCGACGGCGCTAACGAAGCCTATCGGGTGGGAGGATGCGGCGAAGGCGGGGAGGGGGACAGAAGGCGCGGCCAGAAGGGGCGAGCGGGTAGTGCGAGATGGTGAGAGGAGGGGCAGTGCGGGCTACCATGACGAAGGGCCGGAGCGGGGTTGTTGAACTGAACGGATTCGGAGTGTCCAACTAGTGGTGAAGAACTGGGATGTGTGAATAGCGTGTATAACGTGAACGGTAGATGTTGGGGCGAAGTAGTGAGAGTAGTTGGAACTAACGGGACGTAAATTAATTGTGAAACATAATGGGAACGTTGCAATGCTATAATGTCAAAAGTAGCTGACTTGGCAATGCTGAATGGCATTCGCGAGTGAAATTGCTTTCATAAATAGAAATGAAACAAAGCTTTGGGGACTAATACATAAATTGAGGTGGAGATGTGCGAATGAGGAAGACGATACGGCTGTACAGAT
Organism: Teleogryllus occipitalis; assembly: GCA_011170035.1. Taxonomy (NCBI): domain Eukaryota; kingdom Metazoa; phylum Arthropoda; class Insecta; order Orthoptera; family Gryllidae; genus Teleogryllus; species Teleogryllus occipitalis. The sequence continues at coordinate 65,646 of BLKR01014920.1, read as the reverse complement.
AGATCAGTTTTTGGATATACAATTCGATCAGTTACTGGATGTGCCAACAAGCAGCACAATAACATATTGAGAACGAGTTGGGGTGACGTCTCAAACTCTACATGGCAAAGTAAGCGGAAAATGGAATGCCTAATTTAAGGAAAGGCTGTGTAGGACCCCTGAGAGGGTGTGATGGTGCAGCGCTTCAGAAATGGAAAGAACGAAGAGTTCCAGGGAGGTAGAAATAAATTGACTGCGTTTGGTGCAGAACAGATGAGTGGAGCGAGAAATGACGTCGTGGCAGATTGGAAAACATGAGAACAAGAGATCTGGCGTAGCGGCAGTACAATTGCCAGAGCGAGTAAGATGGGGGCGTGGCGGCGCGAGGAGGCAGTGGAGGAAGCGGGGGTGAGCGTGTCGGAGGGTGGCGGGGCGGGGAGGGTATAAAGGAAGCAGGAGGGTCCGGGTGGAGGGAAGGGGGCGGGGCTAAGGGAGATGGCGGATCGGAGGAAGGGAGCGGGGCGGAGGGAAGAGGGCGGGTCTGAGGGAGAGGGCGGATCGCAGCGAGGGAGCGGGGCGGAAGGAGGGGGTGGATTGGAGGGAGGGGGCGGAGCGGAGGGAGGGAGCGGGACGGTGGGAGGGGAGGTTGGAAGGAGGGGGCGGGTTTGGAGGGAGGGGGCGGGGCGAGAGGCAAAACCAAACGAGCGGAAACCGCGGGCGTTCGCGCGAAGGGCCGCATCGCCCGAGGAGATAATCAGCCGCATCTTAAGCGTCTCGCTGGATTAACACTCGCCTCAATTACCCGCCTCGCTTCGCTATTCAGGGTTCAAGCACGAGCGCTTTTCTTATGGGCTCCGAGGAGAATGTTTACCGGAAGAATTCAGAGAAAAGCTTTAGCAAGATGATGCCATTACTTGGACGATATTTACAAGTGAAAACGAGGAGATTGTAATTGATATCTCGTAGTTCTTTTTCTTCTCTTGATTACGGATCACTTGTTGTCTGCGCATGCCTTGGATTATGTCTTCATTAGGCAATGCCACGCATTATTTTAAAACACTACTGCCTATTATATCTTGTCTATTACGACTGTTGAAATACAACAAGAAACAGAACGAACGAATCATCGACCACTTAGCCGTTTTATGACTTGGTTCGTTTTCACTAATAAAAGAAAAATAAATGCAGAAATATAGGGAAATGTAACCGATAATAAAAAAAGAAGGTATGAGAAACACCCAATTCTAGGTTCTCATTACTATTTTAAAGGAAGTTTTCGAAGATGTGAACTGTAAAATACACAGACATAAGTAACAGTGAATACGAAAACTCAGTGATTCACTTAACCGTGCCCTGGACTTTCCCATTAATACTTGTGTCGTGAAGATGAAATTACACCGGTTTGACGAATGGCTCCAGTCCCGCAATGGTAGCCATCCCCACGACGGCGCCGTCGCCGGCTTCGCCCCGCAGGCATCTCGTGCGCGCGTATAAATTACAAATTTCATTCCCTCGCGGTGGCTCCGACACTCCTCAGGAGACGACCCAGAGCGGGCGGGCGAAGCGGAGCAGCGGTGACCGGAACTCGATGCTGACACAAGGGAGAAAGGTTGAGTGTGGAGAGACGAGGGAGGGATAACAGGCGTTTGGTAAGCACAGGACAGAAGCACGACGGGAAAGAGGAAAATGATCTAAAAATGCAGTGGGTCAGGTGGAATCTGTGAGCAAAATAGGAAGGTCGTCGCTTGTTTACAAGTGGTTGGGAGAGAGAATAGGTAGACAGAATAAGAGTGGGAGAATGGCAAGCCGGATAACGAGTGAAGAGGAGGATGGCCGGGTTAACGGGCGGGACTACGAGAGGAACTAGCAAGAAAGTGGGCAGGCAGAAGGGCGGGTGGGCAGGCAGGAGGGCGCGTGGGCTGACGGGAGGGCGGGTGGGCAGACGGGAGGGCGGTTCGGGAGACTAAAATGCTGACGGCAGGAGAGGACAGGCGCAAGCGAAGGCTGAGCGGGGCCTGGCGAAGGGGCTGGCGCAGGTCTGTTGGGCGGAAGGAGCGCGAGTGGGCGGGGCGCGCAGGGCGGGCGGGGTAGGCGGGGTGGGCGGAGCGCCGAGGCTGCCGAGCGACTGCCCGCCCGCTGCCGCAACATCCCGCCGCGCCGCGGGCGAGACGCTCCAACGGGACCGCGGCGTCGCAGCGGTCAGTGTCAGGGCCACGCGGCGGAGCAAGGGGACAGCCCAGCCCCAGCCTCCGACGTCGCGGCCACTGCACGCTGAGGAACGCGTGGTCCGCACCGCCAGGTGGTGGCGGCGGAGGAGCTCGAATTGGAAGAGGCGGTGGTATTAGCGATAGCGGAGATGGAGATGAAAGTGGATATGGAGGTGGCGGTGGAGGTGGTGGCAATGGCGGTGGCGGTGGATATGGAGGTGGTGGCGGAGGAGGTGGCGGTGACGGCGGTGGTGGTGAAGGCAGTGGCGGTGGCGATAGCGGCGGAGGTGGAGGTGGAGGCGGTGGCGGTGGCGGAGTGGCGATGCGGCGGAGGCGTCGGCGGACGCCGAGGCGGAGACTGAGGCGGTGGCGGAGGAGGTGGCGGCGGCGGCGGCGGCGGAGGAGGAGGAGGAGGAGGTGGAGGTGGTGGTGGTGGTGGTGGTGGTGGAGGTGAAGGCGGTGGCGGAGACGGGGGCGTTGGCAGCGGAGGTGGAGGTGGAGGCGGTAGCGGTGGAGGTGAAGGCGGTGGCGGTTGCGATAGCGGTGGAGGTGGAAAGGGAGGCGCTGGTGGTGACGGAGGTGGTGCGGAGGCGGAGACTGAGGCGATGGAGGATGCGGTGGCGACGACATGACGGTGGTGATGGACGTGGAGATGATGGTGGCGGAGGCAGGGGCGAGGTTGGTAGTGGCGGGGACAGGTGATCGTCGCCCGAGGCTGGAGGCCGGTGATTAGTTAGCGATGAATGGAGAACGGCCACCAGGTAACCGAACGGTAACAGATCGACCAACAACGATTGGGGTCTCCAGACTGCTAATTATACCCAGCCGCGGATATTAATTGGGGACCGATGAACGACGATTATAGACTCTCGCTGCTGATATGTGATTGGTGACTATTGGCAAAATCCATCATTAATATGTACAACCAATGAAATCATGTCACAGGTCAATACAAAATAGTTTTCGTAATAGGAACTATCAATTTGAAGTATGCTCTTTGAAATAGATTCTGGATTTTTATTAGTTCTACTTCACATTAAATCGGAGAACTCAGTTTGGTGTGGATGAATTCAACGCAGCGTCCTAAATTTAACAAGTATTAAGACACAAATGAAGCAAAATGCCAGTGTATGACATTTACAATGAAATTGTGAATCAATAAGCAAATCAATTTGAAGTTTGTATTTATACTTATTTAAGGTCCCTCTTCAACTGCTATTGTAGTATAGGGACTACTGTAATTTAACAGTCGTTTTATAACTTCGGGGTAACAGTTGAAAAACACGCATACAGATGCACACACACAAAACCATGACCGGAACGAGATTCAAATCCGCGACCCTTCATGCCAAGGCAGCCATAGCCCTTTAGTCTTAGCGACCTCGGCTACCCAGGTCGGCAATTTGAACATTTACCTTCACTGCTTTTGACATGAACAAACAGGTTTTCGGAAAGACGAAGGTTCAAGAAAATTCCATCCTAAATATTTCATGATCGCAAAGAGAGACTGAATACTATACACAGATTTCTCCAGTGGCGAGGAGCGTGTGACGCAGCTATTGATCACATTCCAAAAGAAAGTAGGTAGTGAGTGTCCACGCGCAGAAATGAAATGCTGTACGCTTGATTTCGCCAGCTGCATTGTACAAACACGCTGGTGAAGCTACATTTGATTTCTGAAATAAACGGACGTGACGGTTGAAGGTTTATGAGCATAAAATAAATAATAATCGCGTAAAAGTGTGAAGATACGAGTGGAAGAAATAACGAACACATTTGTCGGAGAGGAAAAATACTTTTATTTTCAGCTTCGTAAAATAAGTAAGTATAAGCCAGTAATTTTCTCTTTCATTATTGCACAGCTCCAACATTCCAGCAGACCTCCATCTCGAAACACTCTGCTCAAGAACAATTCAATAACCACCTACGCCCTCGTCGGCGTGCTACTAATGTGCGGTGCACCAGCAGGCCAAGACTGTGTTCAGCGGAGGTGCAAAAGACCAACTAAGACAATTACTCCAAAATAATTCGAGTGGTGATTGGATACTAAATACAGTGCACGGACATAACAATACTGAGAATGTACTCTCTAACGAGTTCACACCTCTTCACGTGACAAACTCCCTTCCTCGGAACGCTACTTACATATAATAACAAATTCCCCACCATCACCTCATCGTACGAGGAAAAATTAAGGAATCAAAAATTATAAGGAAAAGCCATAAGTATATAGTCTTGGAATCCCCTCCAACTGGTAACAATAAGGTGCAACAATAATCTGTACGGTCAGCACACTCACGGATGAATGAACAGAGCCTATTTCAAAACGGAATTCCACAGGTACGTATATATCCAGTGTACTGTGGCGAATCAACAGATGAAGCATTGCCGAAGGTAGACGTACGAAAGAAAAAAGACGCGGAAAATATAGATTTATATTAGATGTCTGAATTAAGAGAGCTCATAATATTGTTTGCTACTGAGGATTCAATGAAACATTACATCTTGCAGTTCAAGAACGGTGTGTAATGCATAATTACGTTTTTTAAACTCTATGTCAATTACGGCTCCTAAACTTAGTGTTCGGCTTCTATCAAATGTTTCAAAACAATGATAACCACGAAATAACAGCCTCACACCGTAAACAACACTAACACTGCCAACATTCTCTAAATGTTCAAATATCAAAACCCTCTACCATTACAAAAGTACCCGCCACCATAACCATTATTCATTAACTACGATTACCACAAACCACCCGCTTTCTTTCATCAAATATCCAACAGTTCACGTCACTGTCACCATCACCGTCACCGTCACCAATCGCGAACGGATATTATGGCCACTCAGAACACGCTCCCTGGATGGAAATTCCGCTCCATAACCAGCAACTGTATCAAACATTACGACCACTCGAAATTTCCAACCACCGGACTCTCTGAAAGGCCAGCCGATCATCATCATCATCAGCAGCGGCAGCAGCAGCAGCAGCACCTCCACCACCACCACCACCACCACCACCACCACCACCACCACCACCACCACCACCAACAACAACAACAACAACAACAACAACAACGACAACAACACAATGTTCACTCATAAGTTTCAACTATCATGCTCCCTGAAAGGCGTGCCCAGTATAATTTTCATCATCATCATACTCCCCATCATTATCACCATCACTAGCACCACTACCACCAATATCGTCATTATGCTGACCCAAAAAATGATCAACCACCTCGCTCCCTGAAATGCATGCCCATCATCATCATCATCATCATCCTCATCATCATCACCACCACCACCGCCGCCGCCGCCGCCGTTAACAAGAACAACAACACAACGTAAGACCACCGTAAGGTGAAGCGTCGCACCTGCACACGCAGCAGCGCAGCGGGCTGTGCTCGCAGGCGGAGGCGAAGGCGAGCAGGAAGGGCCGCGCGGGGTCCGGGCGGCGGCGCCGGCCCGCGTCCAGCACTGCAGCCAGCGACAGCAGCTCCATGGAGCAGCCCGCCACGGACCACGTCGCCGCGCCGACTGGCGCCGCCGCCACCTGCCCGCGCCGCGGCGGCGGCGGCGCGCGTGCCACATACGGGACCTACATTCCCCGACCGGCCGCGCGGATACGGGAGAGAGATGGGGGGATGGTGGCGCCGGCGGTGGCGGGGCAGGTGGCGGGGCCGATGACGGGGACAGATGGTGATGGTGCTGGCGGGTGATGGTGGTGAAGGTTGACTATGGGGATAGCGGGAGCAGATGAAGGTTGGCGAGAGGCGATGGCGCTGGACAGTGAAAGATGGTGGATGGCGGTGGTGTTGACGGATGACGGTGGCGGTAGCTGTCCACTGGTAATGGTGGTGGTCGTGGTGTGTGTGGAATAGAGTACAGATTTATAGGGCAGAGGGTAGAGGGTGGAGGAAGAAGGATAGGAAATACGAAGAAGTAATGGAAGGTGACGGGAGAATGGAAGGTAGACGGTTGCGGATGGCGGTGGTGCTGGCGGATGGCTGTGGCGATGGCGGTTTCGGTGACAAAGGGGGCGGTGGCGGTGGTGAATAGGGAGTAGAGTGATAAGGTATAGGGTGGAGGATGGAAGAGGGGAGAAGGGCATCTAAAGGAGGAAAGAGGAGGGAGAAGAGGGAAGAGATGGGAGGTAAAAGGAAGAGGAGTGAGGAAAAGGGGGGAGGAAGTGGGAAGAGGAGAGAGGAACATAAGCGAAGGAAGGGGGAAGAGGACAGAGAAGAGGGAAGAGGATGGAAGGTTAAGGGTGGCGGATGCTGGTGGTCGACCGGAGACGGCAGCAGCAAAAGGACGGAGTGGCGAGGGCGAGGTTCGTGGACGGCGGACGGCGCCTCAGGGAGGGAGAGGCCGTCCATTGGCGCCGCCCGCTCTCGCTCGGGGCAACGCCTCTCTCCGCCCCGCTCTGTTCCGAGCCCGCTGGGCAGCGCAGCGGCTACGAGATTATTGCCACCGACTCGGGAGACTGCAATTGACCTGCGCGCATGGAACATCTTCATCCCGATGCAATTGAAATGAATGCGACTTCCTCTAAGAGTCTCTTTCTTCTGTTATCCGAGTTGTCTCATTATAGAACGGCAAACGTGATATCAAACAACAGCCATAAGTGGGTGGAATCACATCATCGCATTTACTTTCAGAAATATCCAATTATGTGTTTAGTATGTATGAGGATGTCATAAAAAAGATGCCTAAAAACAAAATACAATGAAAACGTGACACAAATGATTTATTCACCAGCACTCAGTAGTTTTCAAGAAATCGCAGGACTTTGTAAAAAAAAAAGTTTTCTCTTTCAATTTGTTAAATCCAGCACAGAAAAGTGTTGTGTAAAAATAAAATAAGTCCAGCACATAAAAGTGAGCATGTACCCTCCCAAAGGAATGTTTGTCTGCAAGACTTTTGACGAGGTAATCGATGACCAAATTCACGTAGGTTACATTTCACTCGTTAAATTTTCATTTATTTCAAAATTTCGAAGTTATAAATACATTTTAAAATGAATATTAATTAATTCAGAATTGTATTTGACAAATGGGCTTATATGTATCACCGAGACAACGCAATCACAGGGAAGAAATATTCAATTTTTAATGAGTGGAGCTGAAGTTTGGAAATAAATCATGAAATTGACTCACTTGAATTAATGTCAAATAAAATGAGTATCAAATTGTGGCCAGAAATTCACTAATGTCTCTTAAGCAATTTGTTCAAAAAAATGCTCCTTAACAAAACAAGCATTAAAGGATTTGTGAACGGTCCCTTTTGGCTTCTCAATATCAGATGCACGAAGAAACAAGCGCTCACGCGCGCGCAAACAAAACCACGTCGACCCATTAACCGCGAATGATCGAGAAACACATGCACTTCTCTCTCCGCTACATCCATCCACGTCGCTTTGGACGGCGGTCAGGGCCACGAAACAATTTCCGAGCTTCTTTGCGCCAACGCTAATGTTAATCGCTGCAAACCACTGAGTCCCTCGGAGGGAAGACTGCCGCGTTCTTCCATACGATTAAGGTCCAGTTCAGAATGAGCGGCTGCGAGAAAAAAAGTCGATCTGCGAGCCGCACCGCAGCCCTCGCCGCAGACGCCGTCACCGAAGTCTCCAGCACCTCCGCTGGCGCCACCGGTTGCCATCGCCGCTACTCATGTTTCCTTCATTCCGATCGTTGCTCTACAAGGCGCACGCTTCCATGTTCGATTTACAGTCTTGAGGTTTGATTGATGGGTTAGAGATTTCGGGCGCGTCAACTGCTAAGGTTATTACTCCCGTCAGTGTAGCGCATGCTACTATCGTAGGAGGTGGCGGAAATCTTCCCCCGTTGGAGGCGAGATTCGGCGCAGACCTAGCCGTCGGTTTGCGTTTTTTTCGCAATCCAGGTATCTCCTACCTGCGGGGCACCACCACAGCCGGACAAGCTCAGAGCTTCCGACCGGTCTGCAGACATGTGTGGTAGTGTAGCATGTTAATGTCAGTGTGTGTGAGTAAGAGCTGAGGACAGGACAAGGAAGAGGAAGGACAGATCGCGCGCGGTCCGTGGTCCGTTTGATAGGGTACTGCTCCGGCACTCGCCTGGTGTTGATCGGAGAAACCACGGAAAACTAGTGATCAGAGCAGCCGGCCGCTAGAATTCTTCTCCAGACAGCGCCTGAACCTGACCTAGTCTGTAGCTAGTGTCGCAAATGCTGCCACCGTCGGGGCTCTAACCCAAAGAACTCCCGGTCCGAGGCACTGCAGTGACATCAATTGACGCCCTGAGCCACCTAAGCCGGTTTGACGTTGGTGTTTCTCATATATTATATACGAATTTTGCTTTCATTACCGTTTTCCAACATACTTATAAAATAAGTGTTTTCTTAGCATTTAACATTTTGACATCTAAATTTTAAACAATCTATATCGTCAAATTTGATCGCTTTGAGATAATAAATGTCATCTAAAAATAAGATAATCTTCCATCGAATCCGAACGGCATGTATCACATAATTCTTTAAGTACATGTTACTAAAATGTAACCTTTAATATTCCGAAATATCTAGGTTTCAGCTGATTCGACTTCAGATTCCAAACACAAGCTGAATACGAGCTACGTCCGCCAGTCACGGATGAGTGAGAACTGAAAGACTGAGTTACACCACAAGATACAGCGGACGTCATCACCGCATTCTCCGCCGTCGCCGCCTTAGCAGGCGCCACCGGTTTCCATGGCTACTAAACACATTTCCTTCATTGCGATAGTCGCGCCACTCGTCGCACAGCTTCCATTTTAAATTTCCTCACTCCAGGGCTTCGACTACAGATTCCAGACCCTAACTGAATACAAGCTATGTTCGTCTGTCAAAGATGAGTCAAAGGGAACTTAAGAAATGAGTTAAAGCACAGTATACAGAAATGTCACATTTGAATGAGCCGTTATTTGGGAAAATACGTGCCAATATCTTATGAATGAAAATAATAATTGTGAAATATAGAATGGAACAAGCTTTGTCATAGTTACTGATAGCTGATAAAACACTGAAATAATTCTGTGTTGATGTGAGTAATTTACGACAGAATTATCCTACTATTCTACCACACTACAAACACGAGATGTATTGATTTTGCATAAAAAACGCATATGTGAACAGTTGTTTGTTATTCCCAACATTAGCATTCACTGCTGCGCCAGTGCTCATGCAGCATGCGTAGCCATCATTCGCCATTACATGTCGACCACTGGCTAGCTAGCGATGGCAACCAGCATGACAAAAACGGCATTTGAAGCTTCATCGCCAGAAGCCGCAACCAAAACCGCTCTATGCGGATATTGCAAAAAGTGTTTGCTGTGGAAGTTTCACACAAAATTACAACCCCGACACTGAAGAAATCATCTTTACGACTATCCTAAAGGTTCTCTTAATTGGTTTCAACCACTTTTAGACTATTAACTCTCTTTTTCTTCATACAAATGACGTGAAACACGTCAAACTCATTTAAGACTATACAAAAATTATTTTTATCACAAAAAAACATGTTCGAGTTGTCACTTTCGAAGTATTTCACTCATTCTGTAAAATTGGAGAGGAGTTGTTCCCATGTTTTTTTATAAGTCGAAGATGCGCGAGAAAAATTCCACTTCATTATTAGTCACGCCATTGGTAGTCATACTCTTTGTCCGAATACAATCGTATGCAAGGGAGCGGAACGATGCATTATAACGCCATGCAAAGAATTATTTAATGACGAAGCAGAATGCGGGAGATATTTCGTTCAAAGGTTTACCGCAATATTTGCGTGAGTGAGCAATACTGAAAGATAGCTTGGTAATACTTGATGCTTAGTTGGTAGAGCTTCGTGCTACTTGCAAACAACAATCCTGAGATCCACAGCCTTTTCTTCTAATTGTGGAACGATCAGTCCGTGAGCTTTGGTGCGAGAGGAGTTTACCATCTAAGAAATTTCCAACAATGCTATTAACTCGTGCGAATTATCAATCGAGCAGATATGAACTGTTTCTAAGCATATTTTCGTCCCCCGAGTCTGGAAAGGTCAGTTCCAACGGCGGTAGCGAAGGATATCCCATTCCCCGAGTCCGGTCCCCGCGTTCCAGCAAAATTCTTCACGCTTTCTCCGAAGAGTGCGCACATACTTGCCCTTTGGCCCCGGGGCGGTAGCGGGGCACACGCGTGGGCGGCGAGGTGAAGATCCAAGCGGAGGCGTGGGCGGTTGGGAATGCGGAGAAACGGCGAAGGCGGCAGGCGGGAGCGGAATTCGATGAAATGGCGAATGTTGATGAGGTGGTGGAAGGGGTGGATGCGGTGGCAGGGCGAGGGGTGGGGTGGAGGTGGGGACCCGGCCGTGGCAGAATCGGGGGTGTGGGTGAGCGCGGAGGCAGCGGCTGCGATGGGAGAGGTGGCGGCGTTGGTGGCGGCGTTGGTGGCGGCGTTGGTGGCGGCGTTGGTGGCGGCGTTGGTGGCGGCGTTGGTGGCGGCGTTGGTGGCGGCGTTGGTGGCGGCGTTGGCGGCGGCGTTGGCGGCGGCGTTGGTGGCGGCGTTGGCGGCGGCGGCGGCGGCGGCGGCGGTGGTGGTGGTGGTGGCGGCGGTGGTGGTGGTGGTGGCGGCGGTGGTGGCGGTGCGGGGGTGGTGGCGACGGTGGCGGCGGCGGCGGTAGCGGCGTTAGCGGCGTTGGGGGCGGCGTGGGGGGGGGGCGGAGTTGGGGGCGGCGGTGGTGGAGATGGCGGGGGCAACGTCATGGCAAGCACAAAGCGCTTGTGAAGCGCCCTGGGGCCGAACGTGATCACCTCTCCCCTTCGAGCGAAAGTGAGCGCCTGTTGGACCGCGGCGCCTACAATGAGTGATAATGGTGCTACTCTTCTCGCTACACCTGCACGGACAAACGGTCAGGAGAGAGCCGCCGAGTAGTAAATTCTCTTATGATGATGCCCAGTTACGAGCACGACTTCAACTTGGCAGCAATATTCGACAGTATGTGCAAAACTTTCAAGCACTATGTCATTTGAGTCAAACGATAAAGATCGAGTATATTCCTAGAGGGATAATGTAATTTATTTCTGTTTGAGACAACTACAATGTTATCTGTGTTTGCAGTGAAAAAATGGATAATGTTCAAAATAACAGTTTTGAGAAAAATTGGGTCAAAATATGTTCTGGACTATATTGTTGATTGTTTAAATCTATCTCAATAAAATGTCCAAATATAGTGCAATGAAGCCATTAAACAACTCTCCGTTTCAAAGTATTTCCAGTCATGTATGGCTATAGTTCTCTTTAGATTGCAACATTTTTTTTATTTTTCATAAACCTAAAATTCACAAACTATTAACTAAGTGTAAAAGTAGTCGAGGACTTAGCTCTTTATAACCGAAAGGAAATTTAATTTTATTACTTACAACTACGGTAAAATCTCATCATTGCAATTTTTGGATACGTTTTCCCACCAAACACATGTTAACTTTTCTCCCATATGATTGCTAAGTCTGAACGGCATTATATATTGTTCTCCTATTATGGAAACTTTACATCACTGCATTGACGCATATATACTTCTTGTAAATTTTAAAAGTTGGAAATAAATATTTGTACATTTAAAAAACATTCGTACAAATTTTCAAGATTAATATAATATTTTGAAACATTCCTAGAAACTGAAATATTCTATTGGTGAAAAACGTTTCTTCAGAAAATTTCATATTTCAAAATTTGTGTTTGTGTTTCGAAAAAGTGTTTAATCTAAAATATTTATTAAAACAAGATTCAAGGTCATCAATATTTAAAGGAATGTAAGAGTGTGAGAAATGGAGTGCAGTCTTAAGCGTTCAGTTTCATCTTTCGCTTGCATCTTGCAACTCCGACCTAAAGACACTTCCTCGAATCAGGGAAAGTGTTTAAGTTCTGATGGTATCCCACCACCTTGCACCGCGAATGTTTGTGAAAGTAGCTAATATGAATGTCTTTCGCTAGGGATGTAATCCTTAAAGGGACAGACCAGGATGAGTAGAGATAATGCATCAAGGAGGTGAAGCGTGAAGTCGGGATAAATATCTAAATTGTTCTCAGCCAGAGATGGGAAAAGTCGCCAATGTAAATTCAAATTGCGGTTTACTTTTTGCCTTATAAAAAACGGGGCAGCAACCAACTATCAATGATTTTAGGAATTGTTTGCAATCTCGACAGAAAATGTTTTCTCAGGGCGATAAAATACTGGTCAACCAATGTCCAATGCAGGAGACTTCAACGCATGTGTAAACGGCGAACTCGGTCATTCCACGCGGTAGACAAGATCCCTTCCCGTTCTCCAGACACCACCACCCCCGCATCACCGCCTCCCCGCGCCACTTTCTTCGCCGGATCCAGTTTCGCCTGCGCGGCGGTCGCGAGTTCGGACCTGCGGGAAAGCCTGGCCAGCCGGCCGTCGCGACGACGGGCCAGTCAGCACGCGGTGGTCGGACGGGAAGTTGACGCGGCGGGTCTCGCAGACTCGTCACGGCCTCTCAGGGAGGTACAGCCCCCTCTTCCTTCTTCCCATCACCCCTCCGTGGCTCCCCGGCGAATAATGCGACGTGACGCGCTTTAACGAACGAGAAACTACCGCAAGAATCGAGGACGCGGCAATTCGCCGCCACCGTCTGGCCCGGGCGGCTGGCGAGGACACGCCCGGATGCCACGCGAATTATATCGCGCCAAATGCGCCGTAGAATATTCATCGCGCCGGGGAAATGCCGTCATTTCGCGATTTCTCCCTCGACCGGCCTCTACCGCTACATACAAACTTTGTGATTTATCAGGAGGGTTTCTGGGTAGAAATCGATTTTTTTTCTGTCTCAGACGACGAACGGGAGGTGTAAGTGGACGGGCAACGGTTGCGACCAGCCACCGTTAACACCGAGATGTGGAGACACGCGGCACTCACTGAGAGGAAGGGAGAACGATTAAATAGGACAGGACGGAGAACAAGGCAGGAAAGTGGAGATGGATCAAGATCATGCGTGGGATATCGTGCAAAGACCAGTTACCCGCAGTCATAATTTTATAGCAACAGAAAGTATACGAGGATGCGAAAAGCTGTACGGTGAGCTTTCTTGTCATCTACAGCAGTAAATCAAGTTCTTTACCTCTTTAATTTCATAATTTATGACTGCTGTGAAATAAACGACAAACAACATACGGGAAGAGTTCAATTTAACAGGTTTTTGAACTTAAACATCATTAAATATACACATATTTACCTACTCAAACGTTTTTAAATGACGATTTTCACGAAGTTCTTCTACTAGAAGCTAAAAGTAAACACGATAAACATGAAAGTTATTCTGTACGTGATTCCGGTGATTACTTCCTTTCATGTAGTTCTATTTATATTCAGAAGTTTCTGGAAAATCATACTTGTACATTCACTTCTTGATTACTCTGATGGGAAGAATTGCTCGCATAAAAAATTCAATACTAAATGAATATATGTTTGTAAATGTACTAAGAAGGAAAGAACTATAACTCAGATTAGAGCCCCCCCCCCCAAAAAAAAGAACACACACAAGTATCACCGTCTCATCGACTTTAGCTCAGCTTTCTAACAGCCTACCCCTTTGCGCCGCATACTCTAGGGCAACGCGTGTGATAACTTTCACAGATAGAGCGCTGAATGCGCGACCAGAAGCCTCGTGAGGGGTGGGACGGACGCGCAGCCCGGCGCGCCAGCCGGTCTGCGCAGGGGGGCGTCGCCGCGGGCGCCGACACACGGCTCCTGGGCGAGCGGACACGGCGGCAGCCCGGGCGGGGTTCGCCCTAATGGCCGGGGGGAAAGGCAGTGACAGATGTTGGGCTGGATTTTAGGTTGCAATGCTGGGGAAGAGAGTGGCGGTGGAGTGTTTAAATATGACGTTTGATGTACTGACGTCGGCGATGGAATAATGGACGACGAACGGTGGCAACTGAGATGGATTTATTCTTGAGATAAATGACGTCACAGCAGAGAGTACGTCAAACAACAATAAACCGACTGAGATGGTTCAGTGAAACAACTGTTGTCGCTGCAGGGTCACTAATCGGGAAGTCCTAGAGTTCAGACACGACCGCGGTGGAGGATGTTGATACTAGCTATAAAGCTGGGTAGAATTAAAACGCTATTCGGTGGAGAATTCTAGTACTCAGCGGCTCTGATCGGTTATTTTCCATGGTTTTTCAGATCAATACCACGCGAATGCTGGAGCAGTATCCTAACAAACTGATCACGGACCTCGCGCGATCTTCTCTTCCTCGTATATCCCTTTCTTCCCCCTTATTCACCCACACCTACACTTATACTTACATGTACCACATTACCACACCTGTCAGGAGACCAATCTGAAGCCTAGAATTTCCCGCGCTAGGGAATATACTTGCCTCCCTTGGAGTCTCGTTGGTTAGCGTGCTCGCTTTCCGAGGCGCAACCCCAGGTTCGATTCCCGGCCGAGGCAAATTATACCTGTGCGCTTTCCTTACAAATGTTCCAGTATGTTTTGCTGCGTGACAATGAGAAAGCCCTCCCTAAGGTTACGAAGACCAATATATACGGTGAAGGGATGTCTTCGTGCTAACCACAGGAACTCCTTATCCCACGGCCGAGAGGCTGGGTCACCCCTCGTCGGCCAAGATCCGCAGCGGACTCTCGAGCCAAGGAACAGGAACAGGGGGAACTTCGAGGGAAAAGCCCTGCAAGGCGACGTGATGGTCGGCGCCGGATCTTCAACGGGAGATAACATCATCACCTCCCGGCTAGAACACGCACTGCATGCTGCATGAACAGGCCGGGTTTATTGATCGTGGCTGGAAACGCCAAATACTAACTCAATCATCAACGGCGGTCACAAGCAATCATGACAAGTTGTTGATGTCAGCAAGGTGAAGATAACAGAAACAATCGAAGAGGAGAACGATGTCCGCGATTGCAGTCATCGTAAAGAGACATTAGTTATTGCGAAGTTTTAGACGAAAACGACAGTGGGTGAAAAGATACGAGAGAAGACGGAGGTGTTTTCTACGTGTAACAAATGTGGCAAAGGTCAAGGCAGGAGGGGGGAGCGGTCGCTACATTAATGGCAAGGTAACGATAGTAATCGTCACAGGCAAGTGATATGGCAGTAGCGTAAAAGGCGAAGGCAGCGAGACCGGAAAACTGCGCGGAGGAAGCGAAGGCAGTGAATGCGACGAGCAACACCGCTGGCGAAGGCAATGGACACAGGAGCCGCAGCGGCGGCGACAGCGGCGAGCTCGCGCGGTCGCTCGCCCGTCCGGCCAGGAGGCGTGGGGGGCGGGGGGCGGGGGGGGGGGACGCGCGGAGCGGTCGGGAACGATTAAGCCCGGCGGCTAATTGGTGGTGCGCGTAACGGGACCGGCCGCGGGCACGGTCGCCGCCGCGGGCGCCGGGCGGGGCGGGGCGGGGCGGGGCGGGGCGGGGCGGGGCGGGGCGGGGCGGGGCGGGGCGGGGCGGGGATGGGGCGGGGATGGGGCGGGGAGGGGGGCGTGGCACCTGCGCTGCCCTTCCTCGCGCCGCGGGGCCGTCGCCCGGCGCCCTCGCACGCGCCCGCGGCCGCAGGGGCCTTCGGAAGGCCGTTGGCCGCGCTTTCCGCGCAAGACCAGACTCGGCTAACGCTCGGCTCTGAGAGGGAGCAGGGCTGCGTTTCTATCTTAGTAATGATTTACTTGGTCTTGTCACAAGGAAGAAATACATATCACAAACATGTCTTGATGTCACAAGCAAGCAAATACATATCACCAACGGTTCTATTAATTCAATTCACGTTGAAGCATTGTTGTGAATCGTTATTTTAACAATTAGAGAAAAAAGAGCATTTCGAACGTTTTAAGGAAGTCATATTAAAATGTTTGTTAATTTTGAATGTGACATTACTGAAAAAATATCTTACACTTCCCTAAAAAATTTTAATTGCACTTGGAAAATAAAATTAAGTTAAGACATAGTACTATATTTCTAGAACATATGAAACATACATGAGGAAAGGAAGACACGTATTCAGAACTAAAACTATACTTATTTATAACATATTATTTTCCGTGGAAAAATAAAATACTATAATAGTGGCAATGTCACATTCTTTTAACAAAATTATTAATAAAGAATTCCCATCAGCTGGCATGCGAAGTAACTCCTCCACGCCTGTCCTCTCCATCGCGAACACTGACACAATTGCGGAGGCGACGAGAGACGAGGGGAGGCTGCGTGCAATCATAACACAGGTAAATCATCCGGACGAGCACGAGCCGTTCCGCTGTTTGGGCCGTGCGCGTGATCTCAGCCGCGGTCGCCGGACGCGCGGCGCGGGCGGAGGCGGAGGCAGAGGGGGCGGGGCCGGCAGCCGCGCGCGCCTGCACGTCCGCCTCCGCCCCCACCGCCACCGCCGCGGGGTCCGAGCGCGTGGCGGAGCGCCTCGCCCCGCCACTACCGCCCTGCCACCGCCGCCTGCACCTCCATCTCCATCTCCACCACCGCCATCGCCACAACTGCCGCCACTGACATCGCCACTGTCCCTATCACCACCCATTCCTCCTATGCCCCCACCCTCGCCTCCCCCGCCTTGTTGCCACCGCCACCACTGCATATCCTCCACTGCCACCGTCACTGACGTCACCATCGTCACAGCCAGCACCATCACCACCGCCAACGCTTCTACCACCGCCGCCCCACCGCCTTCACTATCGTCGTCTCCGCCGCCACCGCCCCCGCCGTCGTCGCCCCTATAGCTCTCCACCAGCGGCGATACCGTTGCCATCACCACGTGTTCTTGCTATGCCCCCGGGCGTCGCCGCCACTACTACCCCCTCGGCTTCATCTACACAGCCGCCGCCACCATCATCACCGCCACCACCACCATTACCTGCACCAACACCTCCCTCTACCTCGCCACCGTCACCGCCAACACATCCGCCTCTATACCTGTCCCCTGGCCCCTTCCGCACCGCTGCGTCGTCACCATAGCCATCTTCACCGTCACAGCCATTGCCTCCCTCTTCTCCGTCCCCGTCACCACCGCCGCCGCCGCAGCAGCAGCAGCAGCCTCTCCGTGCGGCCGCGACGGGGCGACCGGTTCCCGCAGAGGCCGGCAGCGCGGCTCGGCGCCGCGCCGCGCCGAGCGGCGTCATCGTCAAGAATAGCCGGCGCGCGGTGCACCCTCACCCGCGGCCCTCTGTGCTCTATGGCAGCCCGGAAGGCGCAGCTCGCCACGGCACTTGGGCTTGTTTACAAACACACGGCACCACTGAACGTAGTCCGCGCGTGCGATGTAAAAACTTTGCTCTTTCCTTTACTTCATACCAATTGTGAAAATTGCTGTTGACTGGCATATCCGAGCGTCAAGGAAATTTTAATGTAATTTAAATAAATTATACTTATTAAATCGTCATTTGAGATTAAATAAAGTTGTATGGAAACCCGCAACTCTGTACGCGTATGGTATTCTGAAACGTCAGAAACAGTTTTGTGAAGCAGATATACGAATATGGGAAGTATTAACCCCCAAAAAAAAACAAGAAAAAACAAGATACAGCTTTGTATGATTTTCAGGATAACAATCCTTCAATAAATTAGTTATAACAAAAAAATAAGGACAGACGACATTAAATCTGAGGAATAAAATGCGTATATTGACCTTCAGATTCTTTTTAGGTCAAAATGTATTATTTTATTAAAAATTAAAATGGCAGATAATTTCAGCATAAAGATTGACAATAACACTAAGTAAGCATCACTGTTAGTGTCAAATGTAATAACATTTTCAGGAGATAAATTTATGGACCTCAAAAAAGTTCGAATTCTTAAAAAAATTCAGATTGAAAACCTAGAATTTTGTTATTGTTGTGTCAGACATAAAAGAACCCTATTTTATTCTTTCTGTTCTTCACTATTAGATACTACAGTTCTATTTACAAGATAAAATTCACTAAATGACAACAAAATTACAGCTTTTTTCAAATACGATTAATACTTCTAATTTCAACGTACTCACATGGTAATTAACGACATATTCTCATTATCACACAATAACGTACGAGCCCAACATACGATCATCTCTCACAAGTACAAATCATGATCACTCCGGCAGAATAAATGAATTTGGTCAGAAGGTATAGAGAGTTCTAAGAGAGAATTGTACGGTTCTAAAACTCTTATTCATTGTCTACACCAAACTACACCCCAGACTCAAATATAAAATTCAGAATACAAACTGATTTTTTTCAAATACTCGTACGTTGAATATTTCACATAATTATCAACTTCATCGTAATTATCAATATATTCAGTTCAAGAACACAATGACGCACAATCCCAATTCCACTTCATCATGTAATGAATTTGGACAACAGAAAGATGGTTCGAACTAAAGAACCTATGCTTCAAGAAACCCTACTGTTCCTCTACTCTAGTACAGAATACATCACCGCTCTTAACATAAAAATTAGTATAGGAACGAATCTTTTTCCAAACTCTTGACGTTGAATATTTTATAACATCCACAAGATAATCGCAATTAGCAACATATTTCGATCACAACCACAACCTACTAACGACGCACGACATCAGCAGTACATGATCGCCACGTAATCAATTCGGACATAAGAATAAGCGAGTTCAAACCCACTGGTTGGACAACGTCTTCCGAATTGCCACGGGGCGATTTTTTTACATCGGCGCGCGAAATTGGCAATAATTTGTGGGCGGTGGGCGGAGCAGGCCCCGCGCGCGGGGGCCGTTCCGCGAATTCATTAGGCGGCCGCGCGCCGCGCTCTGGGAGGCCGACGCCTCGCGACGCCTCGCCAACAGGTGGCCGCGCGCGCGACGCTGCGGCTCCGCATTCAACCTTCCGCAGTTGTCCCTGCTCCTGGATTTGATTGATTGATTTTTTCGTGTTTCCGGGCGCGTCAACTACTGTGGTCATTAGTCCCGTTAGTGTAGTGCATGTTTTTTCGGGAGATGGCGGTGATCTTCCTCCGCGGGATGGCGAGATCCGGCGCCGACCTATCGTCGGCCAGTGGGGTTTCCCCGTAACCAAGACTCTCCCACTAGCGGGGCACCGCCCCAACCGGGACAAGCTCTAAACTCCCGACCGGTCTTCCAGAATGTGGTAGTGTAGTGAATGTTAGTTTAAGTGTGTGTGTAAGGGGAGAGGATAGGATAAGGAAGAGGAAGGTCAGATCACGCGCGGTCCGTGGCCCGTTTGGTAAGGTACTGCTCCGGCATTCGCCTGGTGTTGATCGGAGAAACCACGGAAAACTACCGATCAGAGCAGCCGGCCGCTAGAATTCTCCTCCAGACAGCGACTGAATTCGACCTAGTTGAAAAGCTAGTGTCGAAAATCCTGCCACCATCAGGACTCGAACCTAGGACCTCCCGGTGAGAGGCGCTGCAGTGACATCTGTTGATGCACTGAGCTACCGCTCCCGGTCCCTGCGCCTGGAACTCTTGATTGATTGATTACTAGCGGTTACAGCGCGACAACTGCTAAGGCCATTAGTCCCGTATGTGTAGTGCATGTGTCATTCCGCGGAAGGTGCCAGTGATCTCGTCCCCCCGCTGGATGACGAGATCCGGTGCCGACCTACACGTCACCAGCCGAGGGTTTTATCTTACCAGGCGTATCCTACCAGCGTGGCACCGCCTCAATCGGGACAACGGCTGGTGTCCCGCCATGTATGGCAGTGTAGTATAAGTGGGAGTAAGTAACGAGTTTTTTTCCTCAGGCATTTCTTCAGCGGGTTACCCTTCGATACGGTCGAATATACGTCCCGATGGGATGCATATTCGACCATATACTGGACACACACCTGCGGGTTCCTTTGATCTGAGGTCAGCAGAACGCGAGGCCCTCCATGATAACAGATACATGAGAGACAAGGGATAAACAACAATGCTCAAAGTGGAACTCGAAACCGCGACCCTTCGAACCGAAGCGTTGAGTCGGTACACGCTCTTTGCCACCTCGACCATGCAGGTCGGCTAGAGTTCTTTATAAAGTTTATTCTTATTTTTTGCTTTTTGTGACATACACTCTCAGATTCACTATTACGCTATAAATACAAACATATTTACTCACCAATGCACACAACACTGTACACTATGTACTCAATAATTGATTATTGAGTTATTGAAATTATCTTGTTGTCCACGTTTACCGACTTCACACAAGCGTTCGTGGGGCCGGGATATTATCTTCTCCAGGCTGTCCTGTTCACATTCAACCACTGCTCGTGGCTTCACGCTTCGGCAGCAGCTCTTCCACGCGGCCAATCCACACATTTTATATTCTACAATCGACTTTCGACATTCTATGAGTAAGGACGACCGCTCACCCGATCGCGTGTAGTGCAAAAGGGTTGCTTGATATTTGCATTAGTTTCTGGCCCTACAAGCAGTGTGTCGGTCTTTTGGGGTATCTCAAAGGAAGTTAACATTCACGGAGCACCTTGGCTACCCAGGAATGGGCGAACAATGGTTCGCTACTTGCCGAATGCCCAATGCCGCTCCAGAACCCTCACCGGCTGCAATAGATCAGCGGAAACGTCACGGCCTTTGCAGCATCGTGGACCGGGAGATGACGAAATTTTGAGATTTGATAGATAGCGATGTGAAATTCAACCACCGTCTGGCGTAACATTCCAGGGACCCGTGCACCTGGTTGATAGTTTTCCGTGGATTCTCCGGTCATCACTAGGCGAATTCCGGAGCAGTATCTTAACGCTCACGGACAGTGCGCAATCTTTCCTTCTTCGTCCTTGTCCCTTCAGGTCCCTTTACACACTCTTACATTTCATGCACTATACTACCACACATGTACGGAGATCAGTTGTGAGCTTGGAGCTTGTCCAGGCTCGTATGGTTTCCCGTTAACAGAGAGACCTGGAAAGAGAAAACAATGCGGCGTTTTGATCGGCACCGGATATTACGGTTTAGCAGGGCAGGTTTACGGTGCACTCCCTGGACATAACATGAAATTCGCTTACGGGATTAATTCAGCAATGATAAATTGACGCTCCTAGAATCAATAATAATTCATTCCACAACACACGTTCAAGACAAAAATGTGTATATGCAGTGAGCGACTGTCCTTCGTGCGCCTTCCTCGCGGTGGGAAATAAAGCAAGTTGTCCCACGACATAGATTTGCAGTATATAACAGCATCTCAAGCCTACATTATTCAAGGCAGCAAAACTCTAAATCTATTGCAGTGAACCCCCAATTATGTGAATTACAAAGGGGATAGGGCTGATTCGGATGCGTTGAAATTCGGATAGTTGAATAAAACACACATCACATAGAAATCCGCGAGACAGAAAAAAAATTATTGGGTTAAATTTAGCAAACGTAAGATATAGTATTAGGTTCAGTAATACATAAATACAAACAACAAATTAAATTATATGTAGGTTCATCACATACGTCATATAGTATGTTTTAATTACATTAATTACTGTATGTACTACAATATTCTACTTCAATTTTTTAATATCTCAAAGGAATTAAATTAACTTTAAATTTTTGGTGAATTTCCTTAGTTAAAGTTCATGTGTAATTTTTACTATTTTTTCTTATTTAATCCAATATCGATTTGTATTCTTGAATATTTGGATAATTGGTGTTCCATTGTCCTGCATAACGTGTGTAACTGCTTAAGGAGCAAATTAATAGCTGAAATGAAGATCAATAAGTACAAAGTTGTAGGTTTTGTAATAAGGCGGAAGAATATTCCAAATTCTAAGACGAATTTTGGTTTACATTTTAATAACTAATACGCATCAAATCCGTTATTAGCATTAATAAAATTTGAAATTTCAATGCAACAATTTGAGCATATTCGATTACCTATGTGCCACTTTGAAAATGCCAACCACTCAAGACCAATGATGAGTCATGCAAGCTTAAGAGCTTATTCCCTGTACTGCTAAGAAATGAAGAGTTACACACTTCTCCGAGCACCATGAAACGTCTGTTCTGTCGATTCGGAGTAAACGCTTAATATTGAAAAACAAAATTCTGAATTTAAGAAAGTATTAACATAAACAAATATACAAAAACATTCACCTATGCACCAGTGAATGGCAAAACTCTAAATCATGAGTTTTAAACCGGAGGTGTAATCACCGCACTTTATATCATAAAACCACCAACTGCAATTAGAAAATACCTACGCCAAAGAGCATCTTATTCGACTCATAATAAAATACGTTTCCTGGTACTCCTTCCTCGACAGAGGAGAAAAAAGATTTTTAATCGGCAGGCAGTTGACAGACAACACTTTTGATAAAAAAAAACTACTCTCTGCTGCCGTTCATTAGCGAATTCCTTTTAAAAAACCGGCTGTCTGGTCTACAAGGCAACATTTTGTCCAGTTTCGATGCGCCTTCATATGGCCCTGCTTCCTGCTGCCCAAGAGACATATCGATGAAGAAGCGGACGGGACTCCCGGGTGGGGCGAGCGCCGCTTTCCAGCCGCCGGACCCGCCGGCGAGTTTTTGCTCAGCTCGTAATTACGTAATTGCCACATCTTCGAGAGGTTTGGCCTTTAACACGGGACTGCCATCAGCCGGTCAGCGGCTCGAGCGTGGGCGGCGGGCGTTGGGCAGTGGTCGCAGGACAGTGAGTGGGGAGTGTTGGACAGTGGTCGGACGGTAGTGGGCGGGCGGGAGGAATTAGCAGTGAGCAGTGAACGTGTAGCGTTGGACTACGGTTGGTGGGGAATATGTGTGTGTGTGTGGGGGGGGGGGGAATTAGTCGGTGGTTAATGAACAGAGAGTGGGAGCCGTTGGACAGTGGTCGGAGGGCAATGAGTGGAGGGTTTTGAACAGTGGATGGAGACTAAAACGGCCGTCATTCAATAGGAAGTGGGCGGGAGGCAAGAGGCAGTGGACGGTGGGCAGTGAGCGGGTAGCGTTGGGCAGTCGTTGGTTGTCAATATGTGGGAGGCTCTAAACAGGGGTTGGTGTGCAAAGAATGGGGGTCGTGTGTTTGTTTTGAAGTAGCCTGCTGTAGGAAATAGGTTGACTATAGATCGAGGGAGGTTGTGACTTTGACCTATAGTTCAAGATTAAAAATACTAAAAATAGGAGGAAATTCGGAGTTTGTCTATTGTCAATAGTCCTATATTGGGTATTTTGAATTTTGAAAGAATACAAATTCTTAAAATTGAAATTTGTGATAGTTATTCAAGAAGTATCCCCAGCAACGAATATTTGTCAGCGGCGTCGTCATTAGTGAGTGAAATTTCAGCGACTTTTCGGCCGTCATATTCGGATCTTCCTTTGAATGAAATGTTAGCATCTGTGTCTAGGAAGCGGAGTCTCCCGGAGAGCCAAGTAGATACTGACTTCGGTAGCGGAAGCATACGCTTTCAAGTACGTGAAGAGATGATGAGGTTGGCGTGTTTGAAAGGTCAGGGTTCCTTTTGCTTAGAGGCAATACTCGTTGCATCAGAGGCCTGGTATGAGATACGGCTTCGCCAGCGTATTGGATAGTTTTCAAAAATGGACAGTCGTACCATGAAGTGCGTTTGACTATTAGCAGAAGCGCTATAGGGTGTGTCAGAATAGGTCACAAACTCCTAGGGCATACAGGTGAGTCAAAGTTGATCAACTTCCATCAACGATTATTAGATGGGAAGTAGAATATAACGAAGTTAACACATGTGATATGTCTCAGATTGGAAAACAATCCACTATGATTTGCTTAACCGAGCACGTACTAACGCAGTCAAAGAGATTTCTTACACCTGCCAATCACCAACTTATAATGGTTTGCCTAAAAATAATTGGCAGAGACAAATGTCACAAATGTATCTTCGTTATATGAACATTTCCACCGCATATTCAATAGCAAAAATGATTACCTTGAACATTCTACATGCCCTCGAAGTTTGTAACATTTATTCTGAGACTCCTGTAGACCGAACTGGTGGCGCTAAAACAGCATATACTTTCTTGTTCTTAGTAATGCTTACGTGATACTATTTATATCACAATTTCTCTCCGAATTAACACATCAGTCATTTTTTGTAAAACTCAAATTTTCGAAATATTGTACATGACGTATCAAAATCTATCTTTGAGTAACATATCTGATTAGGGGAAAAAAGAGCTATATCCTCATAATTGTAGTTGTAGGAAATTGCCGAAAAAATGATTTTTTTCAACGAAACTGAGACCTGCACCATTCTCTTAAACGACCATTCCACTATCCAATAACAAAGTTTAATCAAAAAGGTTGGAGTCAATTTTTTTGAAAATTTTGAATATGTTCCAGGGGCTTCATGTAAATGAAATTAAATTAAAATAGCGATTTCAAATGTAAGGGGCCGCTACATCAGACTCATCGATTGGGAAATATCAATTTTGGAGAAAATTGACTGAACTGTTTAGCCGCTAGCGTTGTTCACAGACGGACAAACAGAGAGACGTTTTGCTATTATCATTCGATTTTTCGGTTTCATGAACCCACAAAACATGGATTCTGACTACACCACGTCTTTGAGGTTTTTTCTTTTTCTAAATTTAGTAACTGGATTTATCTACATTTTCGTTACCAAGGCCCTGTAATAAGAGTTTTCTGCCAAAAATTCGCCGCTTTTTGGCGCAATATTACATAACTTTTTCTCTACTGCGTAAACAGTAGCGGTCAGATATATGTTCCAGAAAAATACGTCCAAGAAAACAGAGAAATCTAAAAAATCGAGTGCACTGAGAGTTGGGATATCCGATGAGATGTAAAATAGCGTTCTGGTTCAAGGAGTGCCTTCTGGAACAGGACCCAAGACGAAAAAGGGATATATTTCCGAAGGCTCCGGATAAATCCGGATCCCGAATATTTGGATAAATCAAACAATATAAAAACAAGGAAAGATGCAGAATGTCAAATACAAAAAGTTTTAAGAGATGAAAATGAATTCACATACTCGATACATACTTCATGGGGAAAATTAATGTTTATAATTACGATTAACTGAATTATACTGCACACCAACGATATTCACAATAGCATTTAGGCATTCTTTCAATAAAAGTTTTATATTTTGCTAAAAAATACTATACACAGTAAGAAACTCCTAATAGAATTTTATTTAATTACAACGTCAATTACAAGGCCTTTGTTATGTAGAATCCAAGCTTACGATTGAAGTTGAAGGGTCCGACTGTCCACTTCTCATGCGGACAAAATCATATATTAAGTGAGCCATTACAAATATGCACGCCAACAATACAACATACAGATATCTCATGTAAAGCATAAAAGGAAAGACGCAGTTGAGAATCAAAATGTACATTATGCTAGTAACGGAGTGTCGCCACACAGCAAGCCTATAGGAGTACGGCATGATTGCGAACGAAAATGTCTTCATGGACGCTTTCGCCTGGAAGTTGGTAACCCGCAACACAGAGTCGTCAGACTGGTTGTAGCTATTCAGGCGAAGCTGAGGGTGACATGTAGTTTAGCTTAATCCCTCTTTCATTGTGGGTTCTTAATTCTCTATTACAGTTTATGTGGGGATGATAATTTGCTTCGTTGGAATACATCACCAGTATCTTCGAAAAAAAAATTGTGTTCTTCGTTTCTTTTGTATTATCAGTGACAGTGGGCGAACTTCTGACTCATTTTTTTTCTGTAAGGAAAGAAACAGTAATTTGAATACATATTCCAAATCTCGGTGAACATTTGTGTTCACGTTTTACTCTTAATTTCATAAGAAGCTCTGTACACACGACCACGACTCGTTGCATTTTATGAGGCATGATTTTAAGAAAATTGAATATTTTCCCCGCTTGGCTAGTGATTAATGTGTAAACAATTGTTTCAATTGAACGGCGTTCATTACAGATGATATTATGGTTTAAGAATTGTATTAATAATGAGCCTCTTTGAGATTCTTTTTATGCTTTATGTATATATTTTCTTATCTTATAAAACAGACTGTTAAATTAGCTATTATAAAATCAAGTTAGCTGTAACTAAATAATACTTCAAAGTACGTTTTGCCTTATGCAACGCAATTAAATCCAGTGTAACTGTTAAATATAAAACAATTTAAAATATAGAAATAAAAAATTAAATTTATTGTTATATTTAATGAAAAATTTAAGTGATTTAATATTTAAAATATACACGAATTATATAACTAATATTTAAGTACAATATATAACTAGATAATTAAAGATAGATGATTAACATATGCGCGACAATAGAGTTTTATAATTTAAAATGTACAACTGAATTTTTAATTCACACGAGAACTTAACATGTACGTTATTACATTTACAACATGAAATGTGATAAATTAAACAAATATACGGACCTGTTATCTACGTAAATGTAATGCAATGTCTTTGGAGTTTTAACAAGAATCTCTTCTACATGTACAGCTCACATCTTTATGACATTCCTTCTTTCTTTCACTCATGCTGAAGAGATATCCTCCCCGCAGGGAACAGAAGGTGGATTCCATCGCAACGTGGTTTGGTCTTAACAAAGATGCTAACAATGTAAACAATAGTAAATAACTTAGCAATCAACGCTGCAGCAATTTTAAGTATGCTGCCTATCAGAAATAGTGAACTGGCGCCACCTTGTTATTTGAATGAAACCACTTTATTATGGGACTTATTCACAGTTTACGTAGTTCATTTAACAGGTTTTGTTATCACAAAGTTACGAAAGAAATAAAACTGATGTTGTTTTGATATTAATATTAGGGCTGTTGCACAAAATTTGATAATATATGTGATCAAGATGTAGTATATCTGATCTTGGTCAAACGTAGTGATGAAGCACTCAGATCAACAAAGAAGGAGGAAAACTGAGAGAATGAAGCAGATTAATAGTTTTTTCTATCAAAGTTGTCAACTTGGAAGTCTCTAAGTTTCAAACATTTTCAAAACATAAAAAGCGATCTATCTCATTTTTATAACTATATTTTGCTCTCTTCGATAACATATTTTAAAAAACAAAATATTTAGAGCCCTTTCCAAGCAAATTTCGAAAATATACTAGGGACTTCATGGAAATTACTTCCACAAAATCAACAAAGCCGCTTCAAAATGGAGGGTCTGCGACGCGTCGATTAGTCGAATTGGTGGATTAGGGAATTTTGGTGAAAAATCCTGTAAACGGTCTGACACCTATGGAGTGACACACAGGCCATCTCTCGGACAGACAAGAAGACAAACGCACACAAACGCCCGAGACAGGACTGACTGACGTTCGTCTAAAAGGAGAGACCTGTTAAAGAAAACACTTTCCCGGTGACGGAAATGCAAAATATTAATTACCGTCAAAATGTCGACCTCCATATTTTGTAAGCAATACATAACTTTCTCTGTTCAACATACACGAGAAAGTGAAAAAGGTTTCATTCATCGAGCCGTATTATTGGAATCCTCCTGCTGTTTAAAAACAGCAAAACCTCTCGCACATTCCCTTTCTAGTGCAAAGGGTCGCACAGGAGACAGCGGTAAATGTTAAAAGAATAGGATAATTTCATGCCTGCCTGGCAGCGCAAATCCAATGTGGCTTGGACAAACTCGCGAAGTAACGCCCGTGGCGCTACCGTGCGGCCAGTTCGCGTACCAGCACGTCGGCTCAACCGTAGGCAGTGGGTGTAGGTCCCCTTTCGCCTTGCCATGTCACCAGAATCTTGGGATAATTATTAAGTTAATCCGATGACCGGCTGAGATAGCTCAGCAACATCGTTTCCTCTGCAGCATCGTTTACCACGAGGCTCTGGGGTTCGAGTCAGGTGGGTGGTGTTGTTTTATACACTAACTACATAGCTGGGTTGAACTCAATCACCGTTGAGAGGAGAATTCTACCGATCGGCTTCTCTGGACGGTAATTTTCTCTTGGTTACTGTCAATCAATACCAGGTGAAAAACAGAGTAAAACCTTTATAAATGGACCACGACCGCACCCCATCTTTTTTCTGGTACTTTTTTGCCTTATTTTCCTCTTATTCTTACACGCATTACCTCAAATAACTGAGACCAATCCAGAGATCAGAGCTTCTCCCAGCTGGAGTGATGCTCCACTGTAGGAGATACATGGAGGTGAGAAACCCGCAATCCGCTGTGCTTCAGCGATGTACGTGATGTTCCAGTCGCGAAGGAACACCGCCACTTCCAGGTATGTATGAACTACACTTACGGGACAAATTACCTTTGTAGTTGACGCGGCAGAAATCGATACGCACTTACGTAAATCGATGTTAACTTCACAAAGGACACATTTCTCGATTTGATAATTTAGATCGG
Source organism: Teleogryllus occipitalis (assembly GCA_011170035.1). Classification (NCBI taxonomy): domain Eukaryota; kingdom Metazoa; phylum Arthropoda; class Insecta; order Orthoptera; family Gryllidae; genus Teleogryllus; species Teleogryllus occipitalis. Next base: position 37,159 of record BLKR01014920.1, on the reverse strand, counting down.
GTGCATGACAGGAGGAAGGAGGGTTGTGTTTTTCGGCATAGACATTATAAGTTTCCTCCTGCGTGTAACTGTCATCAAACTCTAACGATTTCTACCAAAAATAAAGTATGGTAACTTGTAGTAACTTGTAGTTGTGAGGTCTAAATAACCACTGAATGGATTCATATGATCAAGGTTTCGTGTGAAAGTTGAGAATTCACTAAACCGGTATGTTAATAAGTTTCGTCAATTTTTATTATTTCACAGACAAAAAAGGTTATTTTCAAACAAAGATTACAAGAAAAACATGGTTGTTGCACAAAAACCTGATTTGGAAAGCTTGTTAAGGGCTGAGTTGCAGTAAACAAACTACTGGTTCTGTAAATATATTTTCATTTAATTTGCGGTCTTGAAGGAAATGAAAAATTCATGGAAAATGAGAGAAATATAATTAAGTACTCTACAAGATTAGAAATAGTTTGACCTCAGTGTGAAATATGGGGATGCATCAGCAAAAATGCTGTTGAACAAAACCACATCAATGCCGTTTTGGAAAAAGCAGCACATACACTCCTCAATAACAAATAAAATACTCTTCTATATTAGTACAATTAATGAAAAAAATAACAAAAACCGTTCGTCACGAATTCTGCAATAATATACTCCTAGCACAGTGTACCCAAAATAACAGTTCTGTGCTACAAGTGAGTAGCAAATACTTAAATGGCGACGTGTCTTCTGGGAGTCCAATCGTGTGATGTCAGCTGTGTCGTGTGACGTTAGCAGCGACGCGCTGAATATAAGAATTCAGTCAGTGCGCGCAATGAGAGAATAGGCGGTACGACACTATCTAATATTTACATTTGTCTGTCAAAATCGAAGCCGTTTCATTGTTCTTATTCATCATGAACGCTTGAATGCCTTGCGGCCACTTCTTGTTACAGACTTCCACCTTTTTCAACGTCTGCTGTCGTCTGATTGCCGTGGGGCTCCCGAAGGCTGCAGACTTCCACTTTTCTTAGGATTTTTTTTCGTGTTCCTGGATATATAATGAAACCATAGTCTCATCTCACATGGCCGGTAGCTGCATCATTTTCTTTCAATTTCTGCGCGTTTTGGAAATTAGTATTAAAGATTACTCTTCGTTTACATGAATCTGTACTGGATTGCGGAAGGGAATGGATTATTTGTTTTTCAACTTATTTTCTGAGTCAACACATTTTGATATTTAAAAAATATACTTGTCGTGTTTATATTGAATTGAACGTAAAAAGTCTCTAAAACGAAATGCTTCTATTATTTCAAACTTCCTGATAGCATATTTATCCAAATAGTTTTAGAGTTACCAGAAATACAATACTGAAAGAAAATTGGGTTACTAATAGTTATTACAGTTAATAGTTATTCTTATTAAAAATAATACAAGAATTTTGAGAAAACTTGAATTACTGTTGATAACAAAAAATATAAAAACTCTAAATGAAATTAATAAAACGCATGAGAACTAACCAAAATAACCTACAGATGAAACAAATCTTTCATTTAAACCACTAGCTGAATTTGACAATAATGACAAAAGATAATTACGCACTTTGTCTCGCCGGAACCACAGGACTTGTCTCAGTCGTTTGCTTGGCACAAAACCAAGACTCTCTCAGCAAACTTCCTTTAAAATGGCCGAGAAGAAATTCCAAGTGATCACATTTTAATTGCTCTTTGCCCACGAATTCCTCACCCTCAACTCTTAATTCCCACCAGCCCCGGTCTGCTAATGAAGGCATTTGTCTGGGCGCCAGCAACAAAGCACGCTAATCGTCCAGGACGAACCCGAAATATTAATGGTACTTTTACACCCTGATACCACACCGCCTTTGAAATGCAAAGTTTGCCCCTACGAAGGGGAGAACTTAGAACAATAAATCAATTATTCATTCGCAGGAGAGAACCTGAAGAAGACGGAAGGGGCGGGGAAAGAGGAGAGGGAGAGAGAAGGGGGAGGAGGAGGATGAGGAGGAGGAATGCTACGTTACGAAAGCCAAGAAGAGCGAAGCCCCATCTTTTCAAGCGATCCTGTAGCTCATTCCTCAGCTGGCACGATGCGTCCCTCCCCGCGCCCACCCCCCACTCCACTCCATTCCACCCCACCCCACCCCAGCGACCCCGCATTGACCCCTCCACGCGTCTGCGGACAGTTGAAGAATGGTCGTGCTTTAAAGTGGAACCCCAAGAGGAAGCTGACGCTGAAGGGCCAAACCTCTGCAACACATTACTACAGTCAAGGGGCCGTTTAGAAATTTGTCGCCCCCCAATGCGGTCTCTGAGTGATGTTCTTTTCCCCAAGTTTTGAAGGAAACGCCGATGAGTTGACAGAAGTAGTTGTAGCACCCACAAAATGTTGAATGTTGCTTAACTGTCGCAAAGAACATTCCTTGTTATGGACTAAAAATACTCCAAATAAACCAGTAATATTACTTTCTTGATTAGTCGCGAGCGAAAATGCTGTTCCGCATATCTTTTTTTTTTAATTCATCATTTTCAAATAGCCCAAACGTTTCCATCCGAGATTATTTTATTGTTAAACATTGTTCGACAAAGGCCACAATGCGCAGTCTCCGTTTAATGGCGTAAATGTAATGGTCATTTCTCTTGAACGAAGTGGTTGGTGAAACGATATTTTCAATATGACGCACCACTCCGAAAAATGAGTAAAAACTAACTATGTCCTTTATAACTAATACAAATCAATGAAAAACACTTTTGCACACAGTTCAGTAATTCAATTTTTTGAAGTCCTTAACAACTCCTAAAAGTTTGGTTTCAAAATACATTTTATTGTAAAAATGTTAGTTATGTAAGTTCCTTCAATCTATTTGTGTGCAAATGTTACACAAGTTTTAATTATTGAAATTGTCGGTAATAATTTATAATAGCACCACGGAACATGTTCACTCACATACCATCTTTATAACTAATTTCCAATTAGTGTAGAAATTTAAAGAAAACTATCCAGACTCCGGTTACGTGAGACATGTCTATGTTTTTGTAAGATACCTAAGAACTCCGGAAAATCCAAAAACAAAGTAAGTTTCAATTTTGACTGAAAATGCAAATATTTTATAGTAGTGTTCTCCTATTCTTATACTACGCCTACTGAATTCTCATACTCAGAGTGTCATACAGCACAGCTGACGTCGTTATTAAGCAAGGCATTACGGAAGATGCCGCCCGCCATTAAATATTTGCTATTCACCTGTTGAGTAAACAGCAAATGTTTTGATATTCTTGGCATGTATAAAACTGTTGTACTATGCCAAGCAACAACAGTATTCGTGAGAACTATTTTTGATAAAATATTTAATTTATACCAGTATGAAACGAGAGAAATTTGTTTGCTGTTCTTGTGCAGTGTGCGTGCTATTTTTGTGGGTTGGAGAACCGTTTGTGCGTTTCTTTTCAGCGGCATTTTTGCTGCTAGAGCACACTGGTAAATATATGTTGTACTCACGTACAGCATTCTCTTCATTTTCAGGCTCTCGGGATACTTACCTGAAACAAAAGACAAAACAATTAAAAAGAACTATCGAGACAATAACAGTGAATGTGTATTTGTACTTTACGTCAATGAAGATACATTGTTACAGTAGGAGGATATGAAACATAGAAATAACATCGTATGCACAAAATATCTACCAAAAGCGGAAACAAGAGCAAAAATTAGAGTATTCATAACACTGAACAAACCATTCATTTCCGAACACCGTCATTTCTGCGACACCTTGGCTACTATTTTTCTGATATAAATTAATTTTAATTGAAATCCATTTAAGTAATTTTCTTAACTATATTGATAATATATAAGTAACAGTTTTAAATGTAACGTCAATCATCCAAATATGGGGAAAATTGTGGGTGTTTGAATGGTAATAAAAATTATAAGTTATTACACAAGTTACACAATTAGTAGCCAAAAAAAAAAAAAAAATGCTTCCATTTCTACGGGCGGTTGAACCACCTGAACTGAATATCCGTAGAAGTATTTGCTCTCATCCACTTGGCGAATGTCCGTCCTCAACCCCCGGGTCCAAATAGCCAGTGGCGCCCCTGGCGAAAGGACTTCCAATCCGCGGTGGGGGCGGTGGGGTCTCGACGCCCACATTCCCGGCGCGAGGCCCCCGACGTCATCAGCGCGCCCTTATTGGCGTAATAACAGGGCAGCGGGTCGCATTAAGGCGCGCGGCCGCGGGTGGGGGTAGAGGGAAGTCGGCTTAAAATCAATTTCGTCCGGGAGGGGTCACTAATTTCCCCGGCAGGTAAGGCCGCGCGCGCCGATCCTCGGAGCAGGGCCGGGGGTGGCCGGCGCGGCTGCGACCACACACGTCGCCGGCTGCCGGGGCCTGGCGGGGCGGGGGCGGCAAACGGTGTCAGGACCTCCCACGAACGGTTAGCGATGAGGGTGGCAGGGAGGTGACATTGGGCGACAGGTGGCATGGGATGGGGAAGGTTGGGGTCTGAGGGACAATCCGGCGCTGGAAGGACGGTGTGGCGAAGGCGACATAATTGTGTGGATTGACGGAATGGGGTCCGGTGTAAAGAGGTGGGCTGGCCAGGGTTTAGAGTAGGATGGTGAAATAGTGGGGGTGGGGGTGAATTAATAAAGGTGAAAATAAAGAGGACGCCCAGAGGAAAAGGACAATGAGGGCCGCAAGATGGTGCAAAAGAGGTAAGGACAAAAGATGAAGGGGACGTTAGGGTAGTTGGAAATTTCAGGAGGGTGGCAAGGGCAGCGGAGGCCATGAGGGCGGCAAGGACGGTGGGGGTGGCGAGGCCAGCAGGGGCGGCGAGGGTGGCGAGAGCGGCGGGGGCGGCAGGGGCGGGGACGGGGGGGCGGCGGGGAGGCGGGGGCGGCGGGGCGGCGGGGGCGAAAGTTGCGACTAGAGCGGCAAGGGGTGAGAAAGGTGCGAGGGCGGGTAGAGCGGGTAGGAAGGATAGGGCGGGCGAGTAGTGCGAGTAGGGCGGTGAGAGTGGGTAGTGTAGATGAGAGCGACAGAGGTGTGGCAAGAGCGAAGGAGGTGGTGGGGTCAGCCGAGCTCTGTGGCAGCTGTGAGAGCTGGAGGAAACGCAGTGGTGCAGAGGGAGCCCGCTGGTGGAGGGGTGGAGGGACGACTGGGCCAAGAAAACCACAAGGCTGGCAGAGGCCACCAGTCAGACGTGGGCGTTTCGGTGATAGTGACCGAGTGAACCGAAGACCGACGTTTGAGTTGAGTGGACACCCGCGCACAACACGCGACACGCACACATAGTTAGGTACACCAGCTGGCTGTACATCCAGAGAGTCGACGCATCGTCTGTTTTCTCTAGGAGACAATGCTGCGTTGTCAGCGCTAATGGCTACGCCTCCACCAAACAACGCGTAACGATGAAATATGGCTCACAAAAAGTAGTTCAGTGCATCATAAAAACGTCAACGAATGGAAACATACTATTTTATGAAATGAATGAGAGAAGACCATGAAATGTAAAGGGTCACACCAACAAGTGGAATTTATAGACGCAGAATAATGTGAAAGCTGGAAAGATCTGTTGCAGTGAAAAATGTGAGACCGTTAATTAAAATCGCAATGACAAGAGAAAGGATACGTAAAAATGAGACTAACTGAATAAAAAAGACGAGGTGATGCAAGTTTTACATAGTATCAAATTATTTGCGTTTACATCCTTCCTCCAGTTTTCTAGCGCCTGTCTCTTAAGCAACGATCGCCCGAGCGCCGTTTGTAATCTGCAAGCTGCTAGTGTGTCTCTAACACATTCCTGAGGTTATGCTGAAAATGATGAAATTCTGTTATCACAACGTGGTATTTTGATGGTCAATGTCAGTTTTTTTCTATATTCATGCCACTCGTTACGAATATATGCATTGAGCACTTCTGCCTTAAGTAGTGTTATTCTGCGAACTTCCCGTAAGTAGCTACCTGACAGATTACAATCAGTTAGGAGCCAAAATTGACAGTTAAAAACGTTGATATTAATGTTTTTTAATTTAAATGTTTAGGCATGTTTCACTAATAGTATGTGAAGATTTCAGTTTGTGAATTATTACTATGTTACTATTAAGCGAAGGTACTATTAAGTGAAGGTACTATTAAGCGACACGCTTTTGAACCCCCTTCCCCCTCCTAAACAGACGATCACAGTGCGAGTTTGACTCAAGCTTTTCTCTGCAAGGAGGATGGAGAGGTGATCAATATATCAATACATCAGCTATAAATATTACTTCCTTAAAACTTGATTAATCTTTAACAAATAAGTGCGTGTCTATCTGTAGTTTTTCCAGGCCATTTTGGCTCCCAGCGTTCCAGTAGCTGGCTGCTCCTGGTCTACAGACTCCACCTTGCAACACCTGGCTCCACCTGACGCGAGCCAAGTCCGGGGCTGGCGGCGCGGGTGCGGGGGCGGCGCGGCCAGCTGCACAACGCGGCGTTCGGTGGCCCGCGCCGGGTTTGGCCCCGAAACCCGACACGCCCCACCGGCCACCCGCCGTCTCCGCCGCCGCCGCTTTGCACGTGTGAGTCACGCGTCACCGAAATACCCGGAGCCCTCGCGGTCGCTGTGCCGTCCCGCGCCGCTGCCAAGACGTTGCGTACAGCCTGGAAGCCGGCGCGGCGGCAGCTCGGCCACCGCCCTCGCACAGCTGCGCCTCTCCACTCGCCACGGCTCGCTCTTCCCCCGCGACGCGCGTTCGACTCAACGTTTGGGACCGGGAGCGGTGGCTCAGGGCATCACTGCAGCGCCTCTGACCGGGAGGTCCTAGGTTCCCACTCCCCACGGCGGCAGGATTTTCGACATTAGCTTTTCAGCTAGGTCGAATTCAGTCGCTGCCTGGAGCAGAATTCTAGCGAGCTGCTCTGATCGGTAGTTTTCCGTGGTTTCTCTTATCCACATCAGACGAATGCCGGAGCAGTACCCAACCAAACGGGCCACGGACCGCGCGCGATCTTTCCTTCCTCTTCCTCTCATCTCCTCTTACAGACTTACATTAACATGCACTAAACTGCCACATATTCCGGGAGACCGGTCGGGAGCTTAGAGCTTGTCCCGGGTGGGGCGGTGCCCCGCTGGTGGGAGAGTCCTGGTTAGGGGGAAACCCCACTAGCCGACGGTAGGTCGCCGCCGGATCTCGCCATCCAGCAGGGGAAGATCACCGCCATCTCCCGAGAAATAGCATGCACTACACTAACGGGTCTAATGACCAAAGCAATTGATGCGCCCGGAAACACGAAAAAATCAATTAATCAATCAATCAACGTTTGGGTTTATGGAGCGACTGCAGTATGTACTGGTCGCTCCGCAAGAGAAGACGAGGGTTGGGGGAGTCATACCACAGTGCGGGCTTAACCTTGCCTTCTCATGTAAAGAGGATGGAACGGTGATCAATATATCAATAGGGAGCACATTTTTTCTTCGATGTCTTAAATTGCTTGAGAACAAGCGGTTCGACAGATTGACTAAGAAATGATATTAAATTCAAGGTCATGAACCACAGGACTGAAGAATGTACTTTAATCATAAATCTTTTTGGTCTAAATATTAATATTTTTCCTGAAAAATGCAATTTCAAGACGACTGCTTCTTGCCGTACATTGCTATGCTCTAGCGAGCACCCAGGACCGAAACTGATGCGCAAAACCAGCACTGTTCATAGGTGTGGCGGTGTAATTTGAGGCAAACTGAAGGAAATATATCACTTGTGCGTCACTATCTGACACATCCGTCTCTACATTTAAGTTGCGATTTTTCACTTGTTTAGCTTGTTTGCATTTATCCTATGGCATGAATTTTCGCGAAGGCGACACAATGCCCGCAGTTCGGAGTCCAGACTCTCAACACTGACATCTCTGGGACTATCAGCAAGATGTTTATTTAGAAATGTAATAATAATGATGATGTTCTGAGTAATGATCATGAAGATGAGAAACACTACGTATCAGCACTTCGAAATTGATTGGGAGTTGGCCATATTCCCACCTATCGGTTGAACCCATTCTTCAATCCCTTATTCGATTTTACTCACCAAACTTTGTTTCTTTTAAAACCACTATTCTTCAATTTCCAAAAACCACCTTTGTCGATCCAATTACAAACGCTGTCGTCTCTGTTAGCTCGTTTCTTCGTCTCCCACCTTCATCTCCAACCTCACTTTTAACCTTCTCCTCTCACTTCCAGATGCCTCGGAGTGAATCACTCGATTACGCTCAGCGTGACTTTTATGTCATCATCAGGGAGTTAACGACTTTTTCTCGAGGACAAAGTAGCGTTGTACACCGCAACTGCTTACCTACTTCTGTAAAATTTCTACGAAAACACGTCGCTGAAGGTTTTTCTTTGTGAAATCTATTTACGTGTGATAAATAGACATCGTTACAAGTCTGGCGTTTAGCCGGATGAAGAAGAATAAGAAGTGTACGACAGCATTATTTTTAGAAATTTCTACATTGCGGGTCAAACGTGAAATTTTAATGACTAAGAAAATTTTCACAACACACGATTTTGTAATGGCTTTTAATTTGATATTTTCGCCCCGAGTATCGGAAAGTGAAGACAATAGATTACAAAAAACATGCACTTTTCAAAAGATGGAAACTATATAAAGCTGCGTGGCAAAGTAATAAAAATACATATTATTTTCGATGTCGCAGGAGGTAAAAGCCTACTATCAGAAACGAAAAACCCCGGGTGGCGAATGTGAAAAATCCATCCAATTGAGAGTTGTACGTGAAAATTTTAAATTGACGCACTGGCGCTGCATCACTCAACCCGTGCCAATAATACGGTCTCGTGAAATAAAATGGTCCTCTCGGCAGATCAGCTTGATTTATCCCCTCAGTGCAACACCCTCCATCACAACTGTCTGCAACGGACGTACATTGCCACCAAAACTACAGGCTCCTCAAAATTAAACTTCCTACATCATATAGCCTTTTCCTCTTCCTCATCCCTTCCTTCCCTCCCTCCCTCCCTCCCTCCCTCCCTCCCTTCCTTCTCACCCCTCGTCATTCCTCCTCCCCCTCCCTTCTCGCCTCTCTTTCCTCTTCACTTCTCCTCTCCTCACTCTTTTTTCTCTTCCTTCCTCCCTCCACCCTGTCTTCCCACTCCGACGTCCCTCCTCTTCTCTTTTCCCGCCCCCCTCCCTCCCTCGCTGAGATCAAGCGTCGCGTCGCGGGATTTACTGTCCGAGGGTCAACGGCCTGCGCATTCAATAGCAGCGCTATTCATAATGACAGCGGCCCGCGCGCGGCCCGAGGCGCCCCACAGGCTAAAATTACCGGCACGTGGAAGTCATTACGTCGACACTCGGAGGACCTGCTCGGCGGGACACTGGAGGAGGAAGCGCCACCAGCGCGGCTGGGCATTTGGCGAGAGGAGAGGGGGGGCGACTTCAAAATGGCCGGCCACAGTATAAGATAGTGGACCGCTTAGACTGTCTTGAGTGTTTCCAGATTCACAATTCAGCTTTAATAGCCATTTTAAAAATTCAGCAGACCCAATAAGGTATTATTTTATCTGTTTCATTACTATTTTTTTCTATTATACTAGAAATGAAACTAATGTAGGTGATAAATGCATGTCCCGTCATAATTTGTTTCGTATGTAGTCACATCAATTCAAGAGATAGATTCAATAATTTCATTCTTTTTAAAAAAAACAACTAAATTTGTAAGATACGCGAACGAATTAAGAATTAAATCTACAAATTATTACATGTTGAAGTGAACAGTTGAAAAATTGGTAATTGCTTCCTGTTCTTATCATAACGTCCTCATAACCTACGGAAGATATTTTCAAAGTAGGATAAAACAAAGTAGCACATAGGTTCGGTAATATAATGCAATGAATAAGGTATAATTAATATTTCTGTATTGCGCGAAAATATCACCATATTTGTATTGTAAAACGTGATAAATATCACCATCAGATCATTTTGAAATATTTTTGACGTACTTAATAACGAAGGTGAGCAGACCTATCGCTTGTGGCGAGAAGGGCATTCCTTCATGGAAATTAAGAGCCATTATATCACCATAAGCAAACTCAACTAGTGCATAAGAATTTAAAAAAAAAAAAACAATAAATTTAGAGAAACATGATGCCATTGTATAAGTTGAAACGAGTTATAATGTACCTAAATGACGTGCTCTTTGGATAAAGCTTTATATCATAAACTCTTTGGCAATGAAGGTAGTAAGCAAAGATCACTTGTTGGTATCTCTCAGAGAACCGGGGTTACTTTCACTTTATGTGGCGCCTCCAGATACCGGTAAAAAAGTAATTAAAATGCTTATCCAGGACTTCAATTTAATGAATTTTATTATTATTATTATTATTATTATTATTATTTATGCATTTACTCCGTAAAGGTCCTTCTTGAGCAACAAGAGAATTATCCAAAGATTCGTTGCTCATCATGCTAAATTCAATTTCAATTAGAGAAAAAATGAAAATTATTTGCAATGTATTTTGAAATATAAGAAACAATAATCATAATACAAATTTTACGTTGTGTCATTTGGAGAAGTATATAACAAACACACATTCCAAATACACTTATAGAATCATAGAGCCAAGTTTATTTTTTCTCTTCTAACGCGTTTTCTTAATCATTCTAGTAAAAATACCTGCACCACAGCGTCCAGCATTAATTCCGAACACAAACCATTTCCCAACGAGGCAAGTCCAGCTCATTTTGTCTCCCCCCTCCCGCGGTGCCGACGGCGTGTAGCCGGGCGCGACGTTTGTTTGCACACGGAGGAGGCAACAGTTCGTAAAATTGCCGGTCGTCTTTCGAGCGAAGAGCGTTGCACCACCGCCTGCGCGGCGGGCGGCGGCAGATGGCGCCGCTCCAGCGCGGAGCGGACGCGGAATCTTCCGCGCGCGCGGCGAAGCACAGACCGCGGAAAGTGCGAAGGCGCGGGACTGGGAGCCAGAGCTAAGTGGCGACGATGACGTGATTGTTATGTCAGTCATGGTAGAGCTGGTGGTGGTGGAGGTGAAGGTGGAGGTGGAGGTGGAAGTGCATGTGACGGTGGCGATGGTGGTGAAGAACTAGGTGGAGGTGGAGGTGGAGGTGGAAGTGGATGTGGAGGTGGAGGTGGTGTTGAAGTGGTAGGAGTAGTTATTGGCAATGTTTCGGAGGTGTCTGTAAAGGTAAAGTGGTTGTGGTTGTAGTAGTGGTGGAGTGGGATGTTTGTAGTGGTGTTAGAAGTGGTAGCAGTAGTCCTAGCAATGATTTGGAGGTGACAGTGAAGGTGGTTGTGCTCACAGTGGTGCTGGAATGATGTGGTGGTGTTGGCGATGGAAATTGTAGCAGTATTTGTTGACAATGTTTCGAAGGTGTCTGTTAGTACAGTAGTCTGTTGGGCTTATCGTGGTGGTGGTGTTGGAGGTGGTATCAGTAGTTCTAGCAATGTTTTAGATGTATCAATGGAGTGGTTGTGCTTGTAGTGGTGATGGCGTGAGATGTTGGTGTTGGAAGTGGAAGCAGTGGTTCAAGCAATGTTTTAGTGTCAGTGATGATAGTTGAACTTATAGTTATGGGGGTGAAGTGAGGTATGTTGGGGTTTAAGGATGGTTTGTTGTAAATTCTCGAGATGGTTTTTATAATGGTGATGACGGTGATGAGATGGCGATGGTTCGGTGATGGTGGTAATAATTGAATGTAGTGATGGTTGGGTTTGTGTTGGATTGTGGTGCTGGTGATAGCAGCGCTTTCCATTGAGGCGTTGGAGCTCTAGAAAGATACGAAGAATTGATTGCACGCCCTGAGGCTGCAGTAGATTTGTCGAAACTATAGAAGAGTACTGGTTGAAACTAGTGTGTTGACGTAATAATGATGGTAACGACGACAGTGGTGGAAATGATGCTGTTGCACACAAATATTTTTTTAATGTAAATAATAAAATATGAAAGTGATGCCCTTGTGTGATTGTCTGTGAGGAAGGCAGCGTACACTCTGCAAGAGCGAGGTGGAACGAGATAATGGAATGACATACAAATGACCTTAAGCTTCTACATCTAGAGAAGGTACTAACAGTTCAAACATTTCAAGTGCCTTAGAGGGAGATCTCTGTGAAAATGGACGGAAGATTCGTACTAAGTGTGATCCACGGACCAAAGCAAAACGTCACGAAGAACGCAAATAGCAAAGTCTCGTAGATGAAAGAGGAACCTGCCAGGATGTGGGAGTGACGAAATCAAAAACGTGATCAGACAATTTGGATGCCATCTCATGAGCGAAGGATATTGAAGAGTGAGATGGCGAACGACTTGGGCATGTTGCTGGTGGTGTAGGACGGAAGCGGAGGATAGAGAAAAGCTGAGAGGGTGAGAGTGAGTGTTAATAGGGGTGGTAGGGAGTGGAGGGGGATTCGGCGAAACGGGAAGGAGTGGAGGGAGGGTGAAAGGGAAGGCAGCTCGGCGGAAGTATACGCAGAAAGAGATATTCTTGAGTTCGCGCACATTTGTTTACAGCCTACAAGTCAACATGACGACCGTTTTCTCCAACAAAAGCGAAAAGGATTGTTCACTATCACACGGAAAGAACATTTCTAAACAATTCTGAATGAAAGTCAACGAGAGTTGGAGCAAACCACTACTTTTTAAAAGCATGTGTACGAAGATTTACTTATTATTTTATTATCTTCATACGAAATTTTAACATTCATGAGCGTTATTGTGGAAGGAAGACAGCAAACACATTAAAACTCGCAATAAAACAGGAACAATTTGCTTACGAAAAAATTAATGCACACTGGTCCTTTCTGGTTAATATCTCAGCACTTATTGCACAAGAACTGAAATACCTTTTTTTTAAAAAAAGGGTCAACACAATATCTGAAAAAATTAACATTTTTATTTGCAATCCAATAACATTTTTATTATACAAGAACGCATGAAAAATTCACATCATAGGACATTTCTCTACTTTTAAAGTAATCTCTTTAACTTTACGATTCGGTCTTCAGGAGAGACCGCTATGCCGACGAACCGACGCATAGACACCGCAGACAGCCCCTACGTTGTTCACGCACATCTCCGCGGCTCACAATAGCATCTCGAAACTCGGAGCCCTCGAAGTCGACTCGGCTTCGCGACTCAACAGCTCTGTAACGTCTCACTTCCAAGAGCCGCAAGCCGCCCATGAACGAACTTCCTTGTTCCGAGGGGGCTTCCGCCACTGTAAGCCCGCACCTTGTTCCGCGAAGAGGGGGCAAGGCTCGTGCAAGGGTGGAGGGCCCTCGAACGCCAGCCCAGCGCCAGGGGGAGGGCCGGGAGGCCCTTGAGCACGAGCGCGGGGCCGGAAACCCTTCAACCCCTTTCATCCCCGCGGGGGCCGCGTGCGCTCGAGCTGCGTGCCGCCTACGCACGCACGCGTACGGGTGCCCGCACGCTGAAGGCTAATTAGCGTCACAAATTATCATCATCATCATTATTATTATTAAAATGTATTGTTTATACTATTGTTAACCGCTCGTTCCCTATTGCTTTTGAAAAAGCACATCCTAAATGTGCGAAACGTAAGTCTGAAAATAAAAAGTAAATATATAAAATACAAATGTGTTAATTCCTGGTATCGTCATAAGATTGATCCTATATGGTCCAAAACTACCTGAAACGAATCATCTATCTGCAACATTAAACTAGGATCAGCAGGAAGAAATACTATTCCATTATTATTATTATTATTATTATTATTATTATTATTATTATTATTATTATTATTATTATTATTATTATTATTATTATTATTATTATTATTATTATTGTAGAAGACCCATCCATATACCGGGAGAGGTGGCTCATGGCATCAACTGATGTCACTGCAGTGCTTCTTATCGGGAGGTCCAACGTTCGAGTCCCGTCGGTGTCACGATTTTCGACACTAGTTACATAGGTCGAATTCTAGTGGCCGGCTGCTCTGATCGATGGTTTTCCGTGGTTTCTCCGATTAACATCAGGCGAATTCCCGAGCAGTACCCTAAAAAACGGGCCACGAACCGCGCGCGATTTTTCCTTCTCATTCCTTGTCCTACCCTACCCCTTACTTACACATACACTTACATTCACTTCACTACTACACATGCCGGGAGACCGGTTCGGAGCTTAGAGCTTGCCTCGGCTGGGACGATGCCCCGCTGGGGGAGATACGTAGTTGAGAAAAAACCTCGCTAGCCGATGGAAGATCGGCGCCGGATGACATCATTCAGCGGGGGAAGATCACCGCCACCACCCGTGATCGAGAACATGCACTACATTTACGGGACTAACGTCCTTAGTCGACGCGCCCGGAATCACTAATCAACCAACCAACCGATTCAGATCGGGAGGATTTCTTGGGGTTCCTGCTTGAGGAACGAGATGTCACTGGCATAATAACAACAAAATTGTTGACGGAGACGAAAAAGAGAGACATATGCAGTCGGCAGAAAAGACGTACAAATTTGTTAGTATAGATTTTGTAAAGTTACTAATTTATTATTTTAAAGAATATAGCTTAATGAAAACAACTTATTTCATTTCCAATTCTTTCATTTTATTATTTTTTTGTTCATTTTTTCGGGGTTTTCTCACCCGAGGTTCAGGGGCCTCTAGGCATATTACATTATTCCTAGAGTTACACATTTAGGGATTCCATGCGAGGAATCTGTAGGTTTCAAGAATGGCAGACTTTAGAGCTTTTGGAATAATTTTGTGAGGAGGAAGCCCTATTTTTTCCATATAATACTTTAGATTTTTGTTAATAAGATCAGTTTCTGTTATTACAATTAGTATAATCTTAATAGACTCAAGTTTGTACATTTCTTTATATTCTATTGAGAGGGTAATGCATTTTGAAATTGTTTCTCCTTTATTGATGTTATGAAGTGAATGGTATGAAATATTAATTATGATTAGTTTCTGCTCCAGTCCTCCTCTTCCTGCTCCTCTTCCTCGGAAGAAAGCATAGAAAAGTTGGTATCCCGCTGGATCAAGCGCCTGAACAATGGCGACAACTATGTAGAAAACAGTTTAAAAAATACTCTTTCATGTAAAATTAAATTTTGTTTAGAAAACCAAATTTTTATGAGTTTTTTTCCCATACGGTACCTACTTTAAAAACACGCCTCGTATAACTTGACAGACCTTAAGTGGATAAGGTGACGCAGAGGGATGTCGGAAGTAAGAATAACGATGTCTGAAGACGAAGCCAGACGTGAATAGCAACCCTAGAAGCGCGCTCTCTCCCGGAAGCAAACAACATTACGGTAGAGCTTAACGTCACAATGTAGAAACAGAGACTCGGGAATCCAAGACGCTTCAGAAATAGAAACTTCCATGATAATCAAAACCTTGGAGAGAATACGTGTGGAGTGGGAACTAAACCAACAAAGCTGACACGACTCATTTTACCTAGGAAGTGAATAAGACTCTATCCGCTTGGGCAGCTTCCGAAAATATTTAAGGGGTATTTTAAGAAATTAAAGGAAATCATTTTTAATTGAATTTATTTAAAATAATTTAATTTATATATTGCATTAATTTTTATTTTTAATTTCTAAACAATTGAGAAAGAAAACTTTGAAATGTTACAATTTCGTGAATATAATTTTTTTGTATTAGAAATAATTTGAATTTAACTTGCAGGACAACTTTTAAAATAATATACTTTTATAATACATTAATTTTTAGTATTATTGAATAAATTCCCAAAGAAAATATAATTTTGAAGTATATTTCTAGTTATTCGAGAAATTGTCGGGGTGGGGTGGCATTATCCTCTCTTAGACGCCAACGCACATCCATGAGAGAATTAGAGTAGTGTATAAATGAACATCTCTTCGAAGTCCGCAGGAGGGTGTTAAAAAGACGACTTCAGGACGCAGCGTCGCGTCAGCGGGATCACTTTCATTGGCAAGGTGGGGGGAGGCGGCGTCAGCGATACCGGGCGCGGTGTGGGACAAGGCTTCTGGCGGCGTTCGCCCCTGCGGCGCTTGCTGCTGCATGGCAAGTGGAGGAGGCGTTGAAGGGCGGCAGCGAACACGAGCCGGAGGGTTGTGAGTGGCACCTGCTGTGAGACAATGGAAGGGAGCGAGTCAAGGGAGGCAGACGCGGGCGGTGTCTGACGATAATGAACCACGCAACTTCAGCAGGAAGAAGTGGAAGAATATCTTTTTTTAATTATAGCATTAGAATAAAACTGAATAAAACTGTGTTATTTCTGATAAAACGAAAAGTATTTACTTTCACCAATATCAAATATTTTATATATGATATTAAAAATATATATTATATTTAATACATAATAATATTGTATATCTAAAATCAATATAAAATATTGTTTTTATAACAAGTCACAAGAATTTACAGTTAGACAATTGAAATGTAATATTGGTAGTTTCGCGGGTAATGTAATTGTCGAGTTTTTTGTGCATCTCATAAATAAAATACTTGGTAAATCTCGCGATGAAGCAATGAACAGTATACCTGAAGTATACGCTTGCTTTTCATATGAGTAGTTTGGCATTTTACGATGTCGTGGTGCAAATGATGGGGATGCATTAGTGGAATGAGACGCAGGGGAAATTAGTGAAACTGGAGAAAATTTGCCGTATGACCACTTTGCACATTAAAACAAATTCTGCATGGATCGACCGAGATTTGAACCACGGTGACTTGAAGTGGAAGGCATATTTTCTAACCACTACAACATCTGCCATTCCTCGGTATGTTTACCAAACAATTTTGGGAATAATCACAGAAGGGGGATGTGGCAGGTATGTGTATGGACAATTGGGATATTTAAAAAGGGGCTGAGCGAACGTGAGAATGATGGATCTGCACGAAAGTACGAAAACAATACACGATGAAAGCGATGTGATGACGATGTGAAGGTAGCATGATATTGTTTGGGGAGGGGACATAATGTCATTCTCAGGGCTCCGTGAAAGGATTGATTAAGCGCGTGGGATCTATTCGGGAACGGAATAGGATTATGCCTTAGAAGGATATGTGTGAGACGTTGGAACGTATGAATGTATGAATGTTGCGCGTAGAATGTATCGGGGGAGGGTGGGGACTCGGGCATTCGTGAAGGGCGTGCACGATGTTAATCAGCGCGATGGAGGCAGCGTTGAGTCGACACGGGAGAAGACGTAGTGACGTGGAGTCGAAATGGGGGACGAAGTGGGAGGAAGAAGTAGAGGATGAAGTGGGGGCAAAGTGGGGTATAACGAAGGGGAGAAGTAGGGGTAAAAAGTGGTGGTATAAGTGAGGGTATAGGGGGAGGACGGAAAGCAGCGGGAGAGGAGGTGCAGTCTGGGCGTGGGGGCTGCAGCAAGGCTGGGATTTGGCGGCACTTGAGTGTGGGAGCGGCAAGCAGGGTGCGTGTGGGCGCGTTGGGGGCACTTCCACTGCCTACAGGGCGATGCGGTGAGAGCAAGAAACAAAAGGCGGGGCGCAGGAACGGAAAGGTAGCATCCGAGAGGCGGTGCACGGAGGGGCAGAAGGCAGGGGCCGGGCATTGCGTGGGGGCGGAGTGACGGCAGCGCGGCGCTGCCCGGGAGGAGGCGTCCCCTGCAGCTCGAGTTTCCAGCCGCCGCCTTTTCATCCTCGCGTTACCCTCGCGCTTTCCGCCTCGCCGCCTCGGCCCCGCCCCCTTCGGCGTCAATGCGCGCGCCACGGATCGTGAAAACATTCGCACCTGCGCCGCGTCCGCTCCTTTGTGCAGCGGCGGCTCTGGTGGCGGTGGTGGTAGTGGCGATGGTGACGAAGAAGGCGGTGGTGGTGGTGGCGATGGTGACGATGATGGCGATGATGGAAGCGGTGGTGGTAGTGGTAGTTGTAGAGGTGGAGGTGGCGGTAGTGGTAGTGGCAGCAGTGGCAGCGGCGGTAGCAGCGGCGGTGGTAACGGCGGTGAAAGTGGTGCTGACAGAGGTGGTGGATGGCGGTGAGGAGAGTGGTAGTAGTTTTGGGCGGGGGGTAGGTATGGCGGTGGGTATAGGGTGGTGGTGGTAGGTATAGGGGTGGGGGTTAGAGGCGAGGTGGAGTTGGTGGGATGGCAGCAATGGTGGGGATTAGTGGTTGTTGCGGCAGTAGTGGTGGGGGTTGTGGGGGTGGCGACAGGTGTGGTGGTGGGGGGGGCGGTGGCAGCGGCGGTAGTGATGGTGGTGGCAGCGGTGGCGGCAGTGGTGGCGTGGTGACTGGTGGCGTGGTGAGTGGTGGTAGGTGTAGGAGTGTGGGTTGGGGTTGTGGCGGTAATGGTGGTGGGGGTGGCGGCAATGGTAGTGTGGTGGGTGGTGGTGGGGAGAGTGATGATAGGTGTGGGGTTGAGGGTGGTGGGGGTGACGGCGGCCGCCGTCTCAATCGCCGACGCGCGCGCACCAGCTCTGCTTTTGTGCGCCACGCCAGTCGCTGCTTGCATAGCAGCGGGGCGCGGCGCCCCCTGGCCCCGCGGGATGCAGGAGGACAGCCAGGAAGCATCGGGAGAAGTGAAGATATACGAGGGATGTTTCTGGAGTCATGAAAACTGCGCTTTATGTCCAGATTAACCCGCTGCAATGAAATTTCACGACGCGCGGTTAAAGACCTGTAGTTGGTGCTTTTCAAAGCCAGCGCCGAAGAAGGCCTGGGTTCAGAAATGAAATGCGTGAGACATTTCTTGTATCTATCGAGGAGTGGCATGTTGCATTAAACACGTTCCTAAGGTGAAAGCAGAATTACCTTTGAACATTCAACCTACATAATATCTTAGAAAATAAGACAAACATGTTTATTATTACACAATCTATTACAAAATAAATATTAATATTTGAGTAGTCATGCTGATAAAAGATTTTCAGATATTGAAGATAACAACTTTGGCAATAGGGAAGTTCCACAATATTGTCACGTAAAATAATTTTGAAAATAACATAAAAATAATATTTGTCGTATTATGGAAACCTGATAGGCATGATAAAAATCAATCGTTAGTCTAAAAATGGAATTTGGCATGACATATAATGAACCTTGCACTCAATACTTGCCCAGTAAAAAGAAAATTGCGAAGCCAACAATATCTAAAAATAAATCAATGCTACTGGAAAAATGCCAGGTGACATAACTTCGCGAGAGACATAAATCCCGAACGGCAAATTCTCAATACCGCAACTTGCTCGAAAGCGACAGAGAGCAAAAAGCCTTATCGCTCAGAACGAACTTCATCTGGAACTGTCCGGTATCTCGCCGCATTCCGAGAGACCAGTCCCACTGCACAGCAAATCTCAGAAAACCGGAAACGGGCAGTTAGCTATCGCAGGCCGGAGCGGCGGGCCGGAGGCGGCGACGGGGCGCGGAAGCAATCGGATGCCTGCGGGCGCCGCAATTTTACGAGAATGCCGCGGACGAGACTCGAAAATAAACAGGGCCGACTCTTGGCAGCGGAGGGGGCTACCGTAAATTTGGGACAGTTGTTGCCGACGCCGCTATTTTTATGCCGATTTTTCCACGCGTTGCCGCGTGGCGCCGCCGTCGCCTACCGATTCCCTTCGCCCACGCAGTCGCACCGAATGCGCCGAAAACACTCGTACAGAAAAAAAACTATAAAATAATAATATGATTATTCCAAATGAATTTCACAAACATGTCAAAAATGTATTGCACATATATAACGCTAGATAATATATAATATAAATTAGAATATATATATATATATATATATATATATATATATATATATATATATATATATATATATATTTCCTTTCTTTTTAAAAAGATCACAGGCTTGTAATATTAATTTGTCAATTTGTGATTTTTTTTTTAAAAATTGTTAAAAAACAATGTCATAAAACTTTCTTTTTATACTGAAGTATGTAAATTTTTATACAAAGAAAATTGTAAATGCGTTTTGTTTTCGATTATGACCACGTAGTTGCATAGCGATCAAACATAAATTAAATAAAAAATGTATTTTCAAATAAAATGTTGCAGTCAGCAAAAATACTGCTCTACAAAACCGCTCAAAATGATTTACCAGAAAGTAGTATGCAAAATGTTCTAGAACAACAAATACAGAAGACACTGCAATAAATTAAATATTTTAATGAAAGTTTTCCCGAATACTGTACGAACATTGTTTAGTATATTTATACAAATACGAAAGATTCTTTAAATATAAAAACATTTAAAAGGTTGCACTTTCATAATGCAACATGTGAATAGCTTGACATCAGTTGTGTCGTAAGCAGTGACGCTTCGGCAATGACAATTCAGTGAGTAAGCGCAGTAAGAGAGTGGGCGGAATGGCGGATCTATTATTTTCATTTTTCAAGGGAAATCGAAACTGTTCCGGAATTTTCCGAGTTCCTGTGTATTTACAGAAACCATAGTCACAGCTCACTTGGTTGGAAGCTTCATAATTTTCTTAAAATGTCTGTGCCCTTTGGAAATTAGTAATGTAGATAATACAAAACAATGTATAGTTTACAAACATGTATGATACGAAGAAAATAATGAAATGTAATTTGAAATTGGCTGCACCTTCAGAAATATGATCCTGTTTCGCAAGTTCACCAGAGAAGTAGGGGCATATTATAAATTACTATAAAATACAATAAATAAAATCAAGAAGATAAGATTCGCAGAAAGATGCGAATCTCATAATTTAAAAAATCCCCATCAAAGAAAATGGTCCCTTCAATAGCCTCAGAAGGAAGAATCAATGAGCACGTGTCGGAGGCAACGTAGTTGTTCACGGCTGAGTAGGTTGCAAATAAAACTGCTTATAATGGCGCATACTTCTGGAATCACTCAATGGGAATGCATTGGAAAACTGGATGAGCATAAAGGCACTAAAACTGTCATCGGAAGCTGCGGTATTGCAGAAGAAAAAAATGAAATACATAGTTCAAGGAAGTGAAATGACAGAGACAAGTAGTTATGGCAAGAGATGTCATTTCTGAAGAGAAGGCAAACGTCGGAATTATACTTGATTAAAGATATGGAGACTGAGACAATATTAGTCAACAGAGAGAGAAAATAACTCTCGAAATGAGAGGAAGTGACTGATATTGAAGATAAATCCATTGATCCACTTACTGAATCACCACTCACATAAAATGGGGGGTATATAAAGAATTACTGAAAAATCTTTAAAAAATTGCAGTATTAAAACTACTTCCAATTAGCAAAGTAGGAAGATGCCCAAATCATTGAAAATCTCAGGTGTTTTTCAGAGAAGTATTGAGAGCTTTTATTTTCGGTATCAGCCTTCAACGTACTTATGTCTATATAAGCATCCAAATATAAAATTGGGGGGAAAAATTATCACTTTCATTTAATAATACTGTCAAAAATTCTTTTTAACATTTCAAAACTGATGTTCAACAAAACACTGATAATAAAAGCATCGTCAGTGCTAAGGATTTAGAAGAGTGGTAATGGTTATAATTTTTTAGGAGGAAAGAGTATTACCCAAAGTGATATCAGTGGAAAAAAAAGAGACGGTCTCAGCTATAAATGTTGGTGGCGGTGATGGCGGTGGCGGAAGAGGTGAAGATCAAGTTGTAGATGAAGAGTAATATGAAGATGAAGGTGAAGAGAAGTTGAAGGTGAAGGAATTGATGAACAAGTTTAACAGTGTGGACGAGAATATCGAGGTAGAAAATCGATTGCCTCATGTTTTTATGTGCACCTCAACTGCAGTGGATATTATTTCCGTTAGTGTGAGAAATATTTTTATGCTTCCAAGTGGGATTGTTCCTACCCGCTAGATGATGAGATCAGGCGCTGACCTACACTCACTGAGGGCAAATTTCTCCTTCAGGAATTTTCAGCAGCGGAGTACAGCCTCAGATGGGAGCAGCTCGAAATTCCGAATTGGTGGGCCGACATGTGTGGTAGAGTAGTACATGTAAGTATAAGTTGTTTCATTGAATGATTGATTACTACTGATTACTGACGCTTCAACTCCCAAGATCATTAGTGCCCTAAGTGTAGTCCATATTTTGCATGGAAATTGGCTGTGATATTGCCCCACTGGATGAGGAGATCCAGCGCCAACCTACCGTCGGCTAGAGGGGTTTTCTTCAAACAGGTATCTCTCACTAGCGGGACATCGCCCCAGCCGGGAGAAGCTCTGAGTTCTCGACCGGTGTCGCGGCATGTGTGGTAGTGTATAACATGTTAGTGTATCTATAAGGGGAGTATAGGACAAGAAAGAGGAATCGGAAAGACGGCAGGAAGAAGGAAAAATCGCGCGCGGTCCATGGCCTGCTTGGTGGAATACTGGTTTTGCATTCGCCTGGTGTTGATCGGAGAAATCACGGAAAACTACTTATCAGAGCAGCCGACTGGTAGAATTCTCCTCCAGACAGCGTCAGAACTCGACCTAGCTGTCTAACTACTATCGAATGTAAGTATAAGTGTGAAAGTAAAGGGAGACGATAGGAAAAGGAAGAGGAGCGAAAAACACGTGAAGTCCGTGTGCCGTTTGTTAGGGTTCTGCTTCGCCATTCTCCTATCACTGACGGGAGAAACCACGAATAACTACCGACCAGAGCAGCCAGCCTCTAGAATTCTCCTCCAGACAGCGACCGATTTCGGTCCATCTAGCCCGCGTGGGAAACCTGCCACCATCGGTATTCAAAGCCTAGGATCTCCCGGTCAGAATCGCGGCAGAGACAGCGACAACAAGAGAGACTCTGAGCCGAACTCAGGCGGTGGCCGAGGCGGCAGTGGAGGTTTCCTGGGAGACGGCGAGAAATCCGTGCTGTGGAGGCGGCGGTGGGAGTGGCAACGCATCGGCGGGAGGCGCCAAGCGGCAGCCGCCCGGCGCTTAATTACGCGTCTAATTTACGGCGGCGATGGGCCGATAGTGGCGCGCCCGCTTACGCCGCGCCGCGCCTCCGATATTTATAATGGTTAATTGGTTTACCCGCATGCGGTCAATTAGGAAAAATATCATAATTTGTGAGTTTGGTTTGTGCCGGAGCGCGGCGCGGCGCGGCGGGAGCGGAGCGCGAGTGAGGGTGGGGGAAAAGGGGGCGTGGCGGGGCAAGGCCGTGGCTCCGCGGAGCCGCTGACCCCCGACGCCGCAGCGCGCGTGCGATCACCCGGAGCCACGCGGCGCCCAGCGGCCGCTTCAGGAAAGCGCGCTCCAGAGGAAAGAGGTTCACTACTCTCGGCGTCTGCCCTCTGGTTGGAGGTTGCGGTCAAGTGCAAACCCGATGCTTGTTGCCTTGGGGGTCTCCTGTTTTTCCCTTACTTCATTTCACCACTGTTTCACTACCTAATCGTGTCGAGTTCCATCACTGTCTGGAGGAGAATTCTAGTGGCCGGCTGTTCTGATTGTTAGTTTTCCGTGGTTTCTCCCATCAACACCAGGCGAATGCCGAAGCAGTACCCTGCCAAACGGGCCACGGACCGCGCGCGATCTTTCCTTCCTCTTCCTTGTCCTATCCTCTCCCTTTACACACACACTTACACTAACATGCACTACACTGCCACATATTCCGGGAGACCGGTCGGGAGCCTAGAGCTTGTCTCGGCTGGAGCGGTGCCCCGTTGGTGGGAGAGTCCTGGTTTAGGGGGAAAGCCCGCTAGCCGACGGTAGGTCGGCGCCGGATCTCGCCATCCAGCGGGGGAAGATCACCGCCATATCCCGAGAAAAAAACCATGCACTACACTAATGGGACTAATGACCAAAGCAGTTGACGTGCCCGGAAACACACAAAAAATCAATCAATAAAAAACTACCTAATCGACATTCAGACTATCTGGAACCAGCGAAGTGGTTTTTAAAAACGGGAGTTACGATATATAAATAGTATATCCTTGATTAAAACACCAAGTATCAAGATGGGTATACGATTAATTATAGACTAGCAATCGACCCCTTGCTGTCGTCTCTTAATTCAGCATTAGTTTGGTTCCGTCTACATCTCGCGCCGTCCGCTCTTTGAGTCCTGCTCGACCCCGCCCTGCGTCCTAAGTCAACGCCCAGCAACGATGAAGCCTAGGTGAATTGGGAATTGTATTTAACTGAAGCGATATCTTGTGCTGAAGCGCCATCTAGTGGAGAGTTACAACAAAATAAACACCACAAAAAACCTCTCGATGAGAGTTGGCATACCCACGTGTTCTTTTTTAAGGAGAACGTCAAACGGTGTCGGAATTTGTAGATATCGGATATACCAACACCCATTTCTAAATATATAGATTGGCTTCTTTTAATACTCTTGCGTGTGCTCTGAAAGATGATTTTCTTATTATATCGTATACAAAGAAAATGAATTTACTTTGGTAGCATAAACCCAATACCTTGATCATAACTTGCTTCTTTCTGATTAATACGACCCAATGTAGGTTCCTCGGTTGTAGTGTCGTGAAACAGGAAAAACAACATTCAGAATGGTTTGAGGTATGTTCTTTGAAAGGTTTTCGTTTTAATATGTGTAGCACTCCATTTATAGAGTGGAACTACGCTACTCAAGAGGCGGACGTCGAAGCAAAAGAAATTGATATAAATTTCAAGTAAAAACGTTCTTTTTCTTTTGTACAGTAAATGGATTATTACGCTTCAATTTACAATTGCGAATTACTATTTTATCAACATGCATTTATTTCCAAGACTGGCTCTCATGTTATTTCCTAGTACACTGCAAGAACAATTGCTTCACGTTCCTTTGTCCTTGTAGTGTGCCCTATCGTGTGGTACAGTTACGTAGCGAGGGAATTAATGCACGGCGCACCTCCATCTCGGAGCAAAAACAACGTCATGGCAGGCATTTTTCCAGCGAACGATTGCGAAGCACTCACCGCACCCGCGCACGCAAAGAAAGCACGTAAACGCACAATCCCAGAACGCAGCACAGCACAAGGCAAGGCCAAGATCCGCGCGGAAATAAGTGCCCAGCAGCCCAGGAACACGGTTAACGCAAAAAGGTCAAACGCTTTTTTGCCAGGGTGGAGAACGGAGGTCTCTGGAACACCCGTGAAGTGATGCGTCACACGTCCGGTGAAGTGTTATTTGGACTTTTTTTGTTTTCTAGAGCTTTTATCCAGCCAATAGCCGGTTACCCTTTACGCCCCAATGGGACGCATATTCGACCATACACTAGACACCAACACACTTGCGGGCTCCTCTGTTCTGGGGTCAGCAGAACGCGAGGCCCTCCGCGACAACACACAAAGTCAAGGGACGAACAACCATGCCCAAGGCGGGACTCGAACCCGCGACCCTTCGGACCGAAGCGCTGAGTCGGTACTCGCTGTTAGCCACCTCGGCCATCGAGGCCGGAGTTATTTGGACTTAAGTTTTTTAAATATAATTCTGTGTACTGATATCAAGAATTATTGTGTGAAGACGAAACACTGAAACAAAAAATTGAAGTCGAGTTTCTAATAAAATTTCATGATAAAAAATTGCAAGACGTTTTGAGCATTCGTACCTACACAGCGTATATCATGTATTTGTATTGTAACGCAGTCAAATTGTCAATGTTATTTATGGCTGCCAAGCAACGAGACCATTGACTGGGAATAGATTAATATTCTACGGAGTGAGAATGAAACAAGCTACTACATCGTTAGAAAAAAATTCTGACTGGTAAGAAACACAGAGATTAATTTAAGAGTGTTAAAGTTATCCGTATTTGATATTTATGAATATTGAAAGAAAAAATAAGGAATACGACATTTGTGTGTTTCTGAAACAATAAATTTGAATCTGATAGCTCTGGCGGTAGCGAGAAGTTGACGTACTTGTGAGAATTATTAAGAGTAACTAAGGTAGGGATGATGTTTTTCTTTGCGCTCATTCAGCATCTGAAAATGCAGTGCCCAACCGGTATTTGTTAGTCATCATTTTAACCAATGTGTTCAGTACCTGACGGTTACAAATAATAATTTTATTGTGCACTCTAAAGAATAAATAGTAACTGGGGTGTTCAAACATAAAAAGGATGTGTAACCCGTCATCGTTTTTCATAACATGACTTTTTTTATGACAAAGGGTTTAGTAATTAAACAGATAGTCGAACTAGACAAACACGTGATCTAATTATATCTAATCATAACCCGAAGTAGGTTAGGTTTTCGGATGAACAATACCCGTTGATGGGATGAACCCTGCCGAGGCTGGGAAGAAACGAAGTCCACAAGACGCGTGAAACCGCACGCGAACGCCAGGAGTGGTGTGTTGGGCCTGGCAACGGCGTGCTAAGTGAGATAACAGCGAGTACACAGAGAGCGACCGGCAGTGGGCGTTTGAGTAGTGTAGCGCTCGTACTTCGGCTCAGCTCTTTGATCAAGCGGACACGGCCGTCTCGGTCAACCGAGCAGCCGCCACCTCCACGCACCGCCTCCCCCCCGTTGCGTGGCGCACCCGCACGAGTTCCTGCGGCGAGTGGCGTCACTCCATTGTTTCGGAGGGCGCATTTCATCACGGTGACTACGAGCCGCCGTGGACCACGTCATCACCACAGCAGCGCAATCAGTGACGAGTGTGTCATTGAGAAACCAATAGCTTATAATCATTGTCTTCTGTTAAACTATCATTTCAAAGTTCGCGGTCTTGGGAAAATCACTAGGATTTCATTGGTCAATATACTAGTAATAAACAAAAGTTATTGATGTAAACAACTGTGCCTGGCTAAAATATACAGTGGTGCTCGATCAACAGCTTCCAATACTTTTATACTTTTTAGCATAAATTTTAAAGAAAAGACGTAGGAACATCAAGTAGGAGAAATCTTACTGAATACTGAACACTGAAATCACCTAATCCAGATCATAAAATATTCTTTATTACGATTCCAGTACCCACGAATCTATACCTGAATGAAGCACTGATTTAGTGAATAGATGCCAATGACCACATGATCAGGACGAGGGGGCAATGGTGACATGAAACGAACAGAAAACTAGAAAACCAGGAGAAACATACATTTTCCGCAACAATTTCCATATTAACCGACCGGGATTAGAACTCCGGTGCCCAGAGGAGGAAGACTGGATTCCTGATTTCTGTTCTACGGGTCACTTCAATCAAACAACAAGACGTGGAAATGATAACACGTTCCGCCAGGGGTAGCAACCAAGCGCGCTCTTTCGGCGGTTGGCGCTCTGCGGTGCTTTCGTTCGACTGATTGATTGATTATTTCGTGTTTTGAGAGTTAACAATTTAGCTCCAGGAGTGAAGGGAATGATATTTATTTGGCGGTGAGGGTGATCTTCCCCAGCTCGATGGTGAGACCCGATGCCGACCTACACGTCAGCGTGTCGGGGTTTCCTCAACCAGATATCTCCCACTAGCGAGACACCGCCCCAGCCGCAACAAACTCTGGTATGTCGGACCGGTCCCGCGTCATGTGTGGTAGTGATGTGCATGTGATTGTGTGTGTAAGTAAGGGGGAAAGGACAATGAAGAGACATGAAAGATTGCGAGGAGTCCTTGGCCTGTTTTGGTAGGGTACTGCTCCGGTATTCGCCTGGTGTTGTACGGAGAAACCACAGAAAACTACCGATCAGAGCAGCCGGCCGCTAGAATTCTCCTACAGACAGCGGCTGAACTCGACCCTACTATCTAACCAGTGTCGAAAATCCTGTCACTGTTGAGACACATGAACCCAGGTCTAACCTCCCAGTCAGGGGCACACGTGATATCAATCGATGCTCTGAGCGACCTAAGCCGGTGCTTTCGTTCGCAGAAGCGCTCCCGGACGCGGAATCCGGCATTTGCGGTTTCGGTCGGCGGGCGCGGTGTTCGATCCACTTCGCGGGCGCCGATTCTCGACACTCCGCCGCCGCCGCCGCGACACGGCGCTGCATATTCATGGGGCCGTGGGGCGAGGGGCGGGGCGGGGCGAGGCGGGCGGGGCGGGGCGGGGCGTGGAGGGGCGGAGCACGGCGGAGCGGGCCGGGCGGAGCGGGGCGGAGCGGGGCGGAGCGAGGCGGAGCGGGGCAGAGCGGGGCGTAGCGGGGCAGAGCGGGGCGAAGCGGGGCGGAGCTAGGCGAGGCGGAGCGGGGCGGAGCGAGGCGGAGCGGGGCAGAGCGGGGCGGAGCGGAGCGCGGCGGGGCGGGGCGGGGCGGAGCGGAGCGGGGCGGGGCGGAGCGGGGCGGGGCGGGGCGGGGCGGGGCGGGGCGGGGCGGGGCGGGGCGGAGCGGAGCGGGGCGGGGCGGGGCGGAGCGGACCGGGCCGACCGCGAGAACGACGCGACCTCGCTCGCGTCCTCAGACGCAACCTGCGCGCGCCTCTCCCAGCGAAGTCGCCAACGTCGAAGCTGTTGTGGCTGTCTTTATGGTCTGTTTAGTCGTGTGAAAGATTTTTTGCCACTCATTGATGCCTATCCAAGATGGTCGTGGTTGGTGATTAACGCGTAGAAGTGATTGACATTTATTTCGCAAAACTTGTGTTGGTGAACTTGTGCCTGAGTCGATTTAATAGCAATTATTCTTGCCGCTCTGCCAACTCGAGGATGTTCATAAAACGTTGCTAGAATGAAAATGTTCTGATTTATGTAGCTAGGATGCAAGAAAAGTGCCCTTTAGAACTTCAGTTTTAAGAAATATTCTTTACATGCATTATTCTGTGATTAAAATTTAGTATATAGGGTTTAATTAATTCCGTGATGAAAGGAAACCACAGTGGACTATATGAAATTCAGTATTTATGGCCTGTCCCTTTACATCCGTGTGATACCGTATTTCACAAGCATACATATTCTCATCTACTTTTCGACGTGATTTGTATCAAAGCGCACAATGTTATTTTTACGATATTGGAACACCGTAAATCGCTCGAATATATTCCTAACCTTCAACTACAGTCTTTCATGAGACACTTTGAGTCTTTGAAAACTGGCGCTCCATGTCATTAGGTGGAAGAATACGTTTCTCACAGTAGGCTTTCGGCAACGCTCGACTGCTTTTGAATCTGACTAAAACATCGTTCACTGTCCTGAACCATACAAGCGCACTCATTCTGGCATTTCCGTAGTCATATTTTGTTCTTAGCATTAACGTCGTCATTGTCGTCATCGTCGTCGTTGTCTTGCCACCTGTTGTTTTTGCCCTCGTTGCTTGCGTCGTCGCCAAAGGCGTTGACCCTTCGGAGCAAAGAAGTATCCACCGTCATCGAGGCATTTCCGTCATCGTCTCAGAGACGTTGCTGCCACGTCTTCGTCGAGATAATTGTTACCGTCGCCGTCGCTATCACTAAAACCAGCTTCTTTACGACTAAATTTTTAACGTCTAAATTCCACTTCTAAATCGGCATCGTAACAGTTTCGATTGTGTTCTCCACAGGCAATTGCGCACATCTCTCACTGGCATGTTATATTGCTCGTTAAACTGCCTTCCCATAATTTTATATAGATTGATGTGATAATACATGAAAAAATTAAATTTCAATTATTAAAAATACGTTGAAATTAACCAAAAATATACTCATTTTCGAATATCTCTTTGTAAAATAATACTCTGGAAAATAAATTTGAACAACTTCTCCAAACACAATTTCCATGCAACAAAATTATAAAAATTTTATTAGGGACGTAATTAGCCAGTAAATTAGATTTGATATCTCCAGGATAGATAATCAGCTATTACACTATTACTCCTAAACATGTGTCACTCCATCCTCATTGCTGCCGTGTCTCTCCACGGTTTAGCCTGTCTCTACAGTTGTTTTTTAATTTTTTTTTAGTTCGCTTTTCAATACTAGGCCATACAGTGATCACTGGTACCATTGATTTTTTAACATTGAGGGTAACGGTAGAGGAAATCGCATACTGTATACGGGCACACACAAATATCCATTCCCCGGGGGGATTCGAGCCGCGACCCTTCAGGCACGAGGCAGCTACAGCCGAGGCTCTTCAGCCTTAGCAGCCTCGGCTATCCAGGCTGGCTGGCTACAGTTCTGGTCACCAAGAAATTCGTAGCAAATGCCACAATCCGTCCCGTTAGACTCCGCGACGGCGTCGGTAGCGCGAACCGACGCCGATGTGGGCCCTGAAGAGACTCAATTGATTTCCCGCCCCGGGGCTGTGTTAGGATGCTCCGCTACGTTCCGGTTCGTTGCCTCGTGTGGGACAATGTTCTTGAAGAACAGCCTGGGACGCTTCTCAGTCGCTGGTTATGCACCACTGGACTCGTCCCACGGAACATAATGTTCGATGGAAGCTATTCGGAGCAGGGATCTGACCTGAACGTTGGTTCAGTACAAGGAGGTTGGATGATGGATGCCCCACTGGAAGAAAACGGAGTGAAAATAATTAGAAGAGAAGCAGATTCTTTTCTTGTTTTGAAAACAAGGTCACGACTTCCCTTTCACGTTCCATCTGACCGATTCTTGGCAATATAACCCGTCTTTCGTTGGTTTACGAACTGAAAATGATCAACTCACCGGTTTCCATTAGCGAGTTACTTTTTTTAGGAACATCATTATTGTTTTTCTTGCAAGCGATCTTCCTTCTATCCAGAGATACCCTTTTACCAAGAAGCTTTTATCCAACGTGAATTAGAGACTTCGGAGCAAAGAAGAGTCGTGCTTAATGCACCGGTTTCGCAATTCAAATATTCGTGTTTCATGACAGAACAATCTCTTCAAAGAGCACTACTCATAAGCGATCTTCTCAGGTACATTTTTATAATGTAAGAATAGTAACAACTACTCAATTTTACTACAATGCCCGTTCCCACTGTCTTCATAAAAAAACTACTGCTTGCCATAATTCTCGTTTGCTAACATTTCGATTCAATGTGATTTGTTAACTGCTGAGCTGTAACTCTCAAAGGTCGTATGTCTTTTGAGTGAGAAGACTCAGAACGGGTGGACACACACTTTTGCCCATTTAGAGATGATGGATGAAGCTTTTAGCGGGGACTTACCACACCCATTCCGCGCGAATGTCTGTAAACTTCCTCTCGCACGACCCCAAGCACCTCGCTTTGCCATGAACATTTTTCTTCCACTTACACGTATTTAACACTATCGTATTCTTCGTCCGCCAGGCTTACTTCCATTAAATATAAACTAGCCTTCACATGAGTAATTATTACTAAAAATAGAAAGGTTTAACAAAGGTTTATTTACAGCAGCTGTTATGTGTAACACGATTACATTTATCTAAACAAGTATTTCGAGAAACATGTCGAACAAAAATGAAAGTACGCATATCATTGTAATTTCCAATTTACTCAAAAGTATTTCTAAGACACATTTTTAAAAAATCGTTTACAATTTCTGAGTATAGGGAATGTTTAACGATATTTGAAGTATTAAAGCTACACTCATACAAAAAAAAAGACATTGTTGGAAATGTAATTAGGGCTACGATTCACATGGCCACTCATGTTGTCACATACCGACTTTGAACGTTTGTATAGCAATTCGTATTCCGTGAACAAATTCAACTCCTTTGAAGAAATTATATCGGGAATTCTTTATTGAAACAGAGTTCAACTGAACTTAAAATGGTGACTAATAATAATAACAATAATAATAATAATAATAACAATAATAATACGAAGGAAGAGAAGAAAAGGCGAAGAATAAATAAACGAAGATAAAACAGAAATCGACAAATGAAAATAAAAGGGTAAATTAACTAAAAACGAAGAAAACAGAGGAGAAATGGAAAAAGAAGAAAACGAAACAGTTGCCGCCTTCTCCGCAGCCGAGCTGAGATCATACTTCTCCCCTCGTCTGATTAAACGGCGTAATACCAACGAGCTGCCAACGACACGAACAAAACATCCGCTTTCCGCCTAGACAGCGTGGCGACAACCGACCTTCTCGTGGTGACGTCAGCGAAGGCGTTCGCGTGCCCGCAGCCCATCGGTCGGCGCTGGCGAAGGGGCTGCTGGGTAACACGCGACGTGCCTTTTAAGAAGCCCCGCCCGCCCGCACCCCGTCCCGTCCCGTCACGAGTTAATTCAGTGGGCGGGGCTTCGCAACGCATCGGCGCATGACTCACCACGCGAGACGCGGAGGAAAATTAATAAAATAATGGCCGCCCCCGAGCAGCGACTTTCGTCCCACCGGGGCTGAATCCAATTAATTTCCGTCGAACAAACCACTTCTTCACTGCGACTCGGATAACGCTGATTTCACTTTCGGCGGACAAGGTTGGGGAAAAAGCAATCGTGTGTGGAATCACAATATACTATATATATTGACATCTGCTGATGTGTAATAAGCATAATTTTTCTACAAGGTCGACAAAATATTTCAACTACATCGACGTGTTTTATGAATGGGTGTCGTGGTTTATGAACTATTGCACCATTTCCCAACACGGCGGCATCTAATTAATTCGGTTCTCACTTTCCTCTTTTTTACTGTAAATCAGTTGCTGGTTCCATTTTCGTTGGAGAACATTGGGAGAAATTGATCCTATGTGGAATGACAGTTCACACACATTGACATCTGTCGACAAGTAACTAGTATTTTTTTAAAGAATGTTTACAAAATATTTAATCATATTATCACGTACAAGTAACAAGAACAACTGTTGAATAACTTTTTATCAGAACTGAGTCTAATTAATTTCTTTGCAACAAACCGCATCTTTTCTATGACTCCACTCATACTGATTTCGTTTTTGCCGAGCTGAAATGAAAAATTCATCTTTTAGAACAATAATTTGTAATAACATCAAATAGGGAGTAATTACCACAATTGTTCTTTACATTTGAAAAGTCATATTTTATGTAAAATATTTACTCTATGTTTAGACTGTCAGTATTTGGTTCAAGAAATTAGAATGTACAATTTAAAATGGACAGTTAAGTTTATTTTCGAGGTGAGAAAATGCTGGCATGAGTTCTTGTAGTGCGATAATCTTACTACCGAATTAGTCGAAAACAACGATCAGTAATCACCACCTCACAAATCGATGAATTAATAGCCCAAACATTACACTGAACACTAATAAATACCAGTTCGTACAATATTAAATAACTGATATTAAATTAAAAGATGAATAATTAAGAGAATGTTTATTGATAAGTTATGGGTGAAGCCCATACTGATCATTTTTAAACACTTCGCTTTTGCATATTTTGTGTCTCAAAAATATAATTTCGTGCTTAACACGATAGTAAAAATGTGTGTTTTCTATTACATTTTTATTATTTTTGTAAAGTGGGAGAAGACGAGGGTAGCTTCTACCTGCATATCCACCAGTGTGATCATAAATGTGAATACCAGATACGTAGATGTGAGACCGTAGAAACCGTGAGCTTTTAAGTTCGAGTCCGACGGCGACAGATTTCAAACACCAGCTAAACACATGAGTCGCATGACGTCACTGTCTCGAATTCAGGCAAACAAGCAGATCTGACACGAATTCAGGAAGCCAGTAACTCTAATCGGTCATTTCTACGGTTTTCAGTCGATTAATCCCACGGTATGTCCGAGCATTAACTAAAAAAAAAACAGGTCATTGACCACGCGCGATTCTTTCTTGTATACAACCACTCTACGCTGGATCTTGGGAATCAACCTGCAGATCTCCCGTTTTCACATGGTCCATCCCCCATGGTGTGAATACATCTGGCAATATTGCGATTGCGGCGATGTCAGGCTAACGCTCGATTTGGGCTGAGGCGATGTATAAATAATCGAGAAGAAGATGATAAAGCAAAAGAGAACGAAGAAGAAAAGGATACGTCAGAAAAGTGTATTAAATACCTGTCATGCACACGATTCTTCGTACTCCATCCTGCGCGAGTACACACGCAAGCACACGCACATGCACACGCACTTGTGTGTGGAAATTAAACTGCGGATAGTCTGGATCCCCATGCTGCCGTCTCCTTATGAAGAAACACTCGCGGATGTCAGGTCGGGGTATGAACAGAGCTGAACCGCCATAGGAAAAACGAAAATATGGTAGGAAAACCTAAACAACGGCTATGAGTATTAGAACAAGTGCGCCTTGCGCCGCCTTTCCTATGGAAAAGGCTCGAGCTTCTGCATCCCACTGCGGCTTTGAACGCAGTTGCGCGCAGATGCCGAAGAAGAAGGGGAAAGAAGAAGGGCGAGAAGTTAGATGAGAAGGACAAGGAGGAGGAAATTGAGTAGAGAATGTTTCGAAAATCTTTTCAACGGACATCAATGAAGCGGGTCGTTTAAAGACATTTGCACACGCACCAATTAGTCGGGTCGACCGACCATCCAATCCGACAAATTGTTTTGTGTGGAGATAATTCGTCACACAGAAATTTGATTCCAACCACGCGACCACCGATTTCCCCATCATACCGCCAGAAAGATTGTATATTGTGTAGTAGTGTTGGGCCATTCTACATTACAGGCCTCCAAACGTTGGACCAAATGTGAAACATTTATTTAATTGGAACATTATCTCTTACGTTAGGATTTTGGAAGTCACCGATTACGAAAGGACAAAAATTAAATTGTAGGACCAATTTGCAGACAAAATTAAATATACGATAAAATGCAAATTTCTTTTAGAAATCGGTAATGTCCATTAATTTTGACTATAATTATAAGAATAAATGCAACATGTTAAAGGGTGATTGTTTTTATTAATAAATTTTAGCAATCACGTACAAAAGAAATTGTTATTAAACAGCCTCAAACATTGCAGTTGCAGCTAGATGCACGCCTTACGTGATTTTGAATTAGAATATACTACAAGAAAATTCAAATTTGACCGCAGAATTATGTAGTTTTTAAGACTTGGTGTTTCAAAATTTCAGTTATTTCTAATAGACTTCTTTCAATACAATAATTTTTAAAATTCACTATTCAATGATCGAAAATCTTGGGTTTTATCACGTGTTTTGTTTGTACATAAACTTGGTCAATAATTTTAAAAAACTGATCGCTCACAACCTGATCTTACTGCACGTGGTTCGCTTTCGAATTGGGATTCATTCAAATTCGATTATGAAGACGAATACAAAATGTGTTCCTTATCGGCTGTGAACATAAAAATCCCTAAATCTTCTTTCATTTTGGTCATATTTTTGAGGACTGGGCTTTCACTGTGCTACTCCCCGACAAAAACTGTTCAGTTTCCTCAGATTTCCGTCAGGGTTGCTCACGTGTGGCGTCGTCGAAATTCCGAGCACTACTAAAAATTCGGGTTGTTGGTAGGTAGTGTGTACGTACATGAGAGTCCAATTTCGTTGCCCCAACGATCGTTCCGACAAATTGCCCCGAGGGTAGAGGCCTTAAGCAGCCCGTCGCATGGGAAAGGCTTGAGCTCCTGTAGCACTGCGAGGCTTGGAACGCAAAATTCGCACCTCTGCATCTACCGCGGCGGCCGATACCGAAAGAAGTGAAAAGGTGGAAGAGGAGGGGTAAGAAGAGGAGAAAAAAGAAAGTGAGGAAAGAAGAGGAAGAGAAAGAGAAAGAAGAGGGGAAAGAAGGGGAAAAGAGGAAGAGGACGAGGGAAAAGAAGGGGAAAGAAGAGAAGGAAAAAGAGGAGGAGGGAAAGAAGAGGAGACGGAGGTCGAGGGGAAAGAAGACAAGGAGACGGAGGTCGAGGGGAAAGAAGAGAAGAAGACGAAGGTCGAGGGAAAAGAAGAGAAGGAGAAAGAGGAGGAGAAGGGCGAGAAGGTCGAGGAAGAGAGGGAGGAAATGGAGTAGAGAACGTTTGGAAAACCTCAACGGATATCAAGTCGCCATGCCCCATGGAGAAGGCGCGAGCTCCCGTAGTCCAACGCGAACGCAGGCCGTGCAACCGCAGCCGACGCCTGTGCAACGGCCGATGCACCGAAGAGCGCTTCCTATTGGCGGCGCGCGGCGACCTTGGCACCGCGGCCGCGTGCGTCTCTCGCGCGAGCGACGGCCAACGGCTGCGCTGGCGTCGCGCGCCCAGCCCCACTCGTCGCGACGTCACTGGGGCCCCATCGCACCGGCCCCGGATCACCACGTGGTATGGAAACGGTCTCCTACACGCACCTATGTGCGATCTCGGGCCTCCATTGGTCAAAGCCTAGGCCCACAAACTCTAATGAGACGTATTGTCTCAGAGTTCCGAATTAAAGTAAAAAAAAATCGATAGAGATATTACTGAATTTCATCTCTCCTACAAATATCCGCTCGTCTCAGCCTTACGAGTAATGTTTTCACGTACTTCATCGTTCCGAGAAGGATTATATGTTTATTCATGCACACTTTTTTGTCGATTATTTATATTTAATCAATAGTATCAATTCTTTATATATAATCGATATCATCTGAAAAATCTATAATGAAGGTTCTCTTCAAGCAAGTATATAAAACTACGTAACCCCACGTCAAAGATAAATGTTTGAAATAAAGTTTGAGTTCTCCAACAATGTACTGGTTTTAGATATAAGAATTTATTTCATAAAACTTCACCTTGACAACGTTACTTATGATTGAGAATGTAATAGAAGGTAACCACAACTTCCTTCGCAATGCTCACACCTGAACTAATTGCAGCGTGCAAGGAGAAAGGATGGTTACCAACGCAGCGTTAAATCTTAAAGGACGTAAACGATTTTCGATGAGTGTCGAATGTTGAAATAGCTTCAGCTAAACATATTTCCCAACCTTTCATTTGTGCAATCGTTCCATTACACGTTCGTGCACGCTCAACATGCATGACGCGATCGCCAGCTGAAACTTCCACCCACGCGACATCGTGCAAAACCGAGCGAGATCGGCGATTTCCCCGAGTGGGCCGCGGGCACCTTCGCGCCCAGTCAACGCTCAACTTAGTGCGTCTGTCAACAGGCTGACGTCAGCACCGGTGGCGCGGGACGGGGGCGCTGAGAAAAGCCGGTAAAACGCGGTCCAGGCCAGCGACTGGGAGCGAGTGTTCCAAGAGGTTCTTAGAAATGAAGGATGGGACTCAATGAGAAAATGGGAAAATGTATTGCGTTCAAAGGGTGTTGAAACGCTTTATAGGCAAGCGGCATCACTTGGTTGTGTTAAAATATGTAAAGCGTTCGGTTTTGACGTGGTGTCGATCAATGACTACTAAACACATGCACACGCATGAACACACACAC
Organism: Teleogryllus occipitalis; assembly: GCA_011170035.1. Lineage (NCBI taxonomy): Eukaryota > Metazoa > Arthropoda > Insecta > Orthoptera > Gryllidae > Teleogryllus > Teleogryllus occipitalis. The sequence continues at coordinate 148 of BLKR01014920.1, read as the reverse complement.
ACACACACACACACACATACATACACACACAAATAGTAAGGTAAAATAATTTCCAGTGCTTTTCCTTGCATATCTCTCTAAACTTCATAATTGGCAATGAACATATCCCATTTTGCACGAACCTGTTGTATTATGGTGTGCTGGGGGG